>JAMZDL010000126.1:0-86023 GCA_027579765.1 Candolleomyces efflorescens
TGTAGAAGAGAATGATAGTATGATGAATGGCTCCGACAGCTCCAAGGTTTTTATAACCGCCCGCCAACAAGGCCGCTTTCGTATGTAGGCCATATCCCATGGAAACAGTGTGTGCGTCGGTCGTGGGTGTCCTACAACGTGCTGTTGGCGGGGTGTACAGATGGATTCTAAAAAACAATAGAAGTAAGTCATAACCCCCAGTGCACAGTACAAAAAAAAAGAAGTCCATTCCTGCTTCGCCCGACTCGGAGAAATCGATGCACTCAGTTTTCTCGTACTTAAGTCGCTCCTGTTCTGGTCAAAGAGCTCGATTTGGCTGACGTCCTGGGTCAGAGCTTACACAGCATCAAGAAAAGGGAGGCGATGTATATCGACCCTCGAAGCAGTTGCAATCCTCTTTGTCGTTGGGTGGACAGTGTGTGGATGTGGGTTGGAGGAGAAACAACTTGAAGGAACAGGCTTCAAGCTCGCGCCGCGTGGTCAGCGCGACTCGCTCACTGAGCCCGAGCGCTGTCAGACCAGTGCCAACCATAGAGAGTCGAAGTCAACGCACTAAGGCTAGGAGAGTAACGAGAAATGACGAGTATTGCTGTTCATCCAACGTTCATTGACATTCCACCTAAGGGACAGCCTTTGTGCAGTGCAACACGACCTGTGCTGAGGCCGGTTTCCTTGATGGTGCCAGACCCCCATCGGGGTCCGTGAGAACTGCAAGTGCTGACACAATCACCCGCGCATCAGACCCAATCGGGACAAACCCGACCACTGCAACTCTTCCTGCACCTTCTCTCGACAGCACTGCTGTCCGCACTGCTCGCTCCGCTGCGACGACCCACTGTGCTACACCTCCTGCATCCACTGCTTCCCACGCTCGCAGCGATGGCTGCACCTCTGCACTGCACCTCCCTTGCGGCACTGCTAGTAGCTACTGCTACTGTACTGTATTTTCTCGTGGCCCGCTCACACCCCATCAGCAATATACAAATTTGTTTGTTGCTACCTGATCATCCGCCTCTCCTCTCTGTTCGTCACCGTGATGAAAAGGCGTGAGTCCCAACCGTTCCTTGGAGGGCTCGAGGGCCACTTCGTCAGTCCTCCCAAGCGTCACGCCTACAAAACCAGCGCGCCGTTCCAGCAGCCTCTGAATCACAGCATTCGGTATATTGATGGGCAGCTAGAGAGTTCTCACAGGAGTGGGGCTGGCAACGGCGCTGGTCACCAAGAGAGCGACCGTGGCGATCTGAGTGAAAGATGCTTTGAGAGTGAACTGCATCGCTGCTGATTCTGAGGAGACTTGACCTCTCTGTGCTCAGCATTTATACGTTTTCCACCTCCGCTTACTCGGTCAGAAGTTTGAGATCTATGTAATGCCGGGACTGTGTTAGAAATGATAATTGTGTAATGGGTCCAGAAGGAAGGTCTGGCACCCTACAGTACGATATCCTTTTTGTAGCGCTGTATCGCAACGTTTTTACCGCAGAGTCGGTCCCATGTCTTTCCCGACTAAATTCAGTCTCGCCAGTCGCCTCAGCAGTTCCCAGTCTAAGAATCTACAAGCCGTTAGCCACGACTAGTAGTTTCATCCATTTTCCAGTCAGTGAGCTACCGAGATGCCTAGTCCTACATGCTGAAGCCGTAAATAGAACCTGCAGTGCTACCCAGGATTTTTTCTGAGCCATTGATTTTAGATTTGATTTTCCAAAACGACATCGAACTTCGAGACCCCATTAGGTACTATCACTAGCGCCCGCCGGAAGACTCGGATGCCGCTTCTCCTCGTCTTGACCTCGAAATAGCTTCTGGCAGCACGCGTTTCCTCGGACTGTTTGATTAATTGTCCTTGTACCTCGCAATGAAGAAGATCGACGCCTTCCAGCAGATGTCACTTGATTTGCGGCGACCTTGCACCATTTGTGGCTAGGCGCCTCTCGAAGTGCCGGCACAACGCCATGTGCCGTTTTGAGAACCGTTGTTCACAAATGTGGTGATGTTTTGAGGGAGCTGGAGAAAATCTGAGCCAGACAAGTCAGAGCAGATGTGAATCTCCGTTCATCGAACCATCGTCTAGCCCTCATTGATTTAGTGAGAACCGCAAAGGTAACTGTGTAGAAGTCGTTAACTCCACAGAATGCTTTTGTTGGGAATCAAGGAAGCGCTGGCGACCCGGAATTGTGATTCCGAGGTGATATTCGTTAACGGGGCTAGGAAGTATCTCATCGAGGATCACTAATGCAGTCGATACGCAAATACTGAACGTTTAATCATAGCTGGTGGCGCCTTAGAAATCACGGCGAGGAACCTTCGTCCCCGGTGTCGCTCAGCATCATCGGTCATCGGTCACCCCACTTTGATGACATTTCTTATTTGACGGTGTAGCACTATCCAAATAATTCGTGATATCACCTACATCTTTACAGCTACCAAGTCCAGGTCCGTGTTTAATTGGGTTTACATGTTTTCTACCATAACCGTTGAGCACATCAACTACCAAGCATCGAGAATCCATATTCATACATTTGTAGTCACCAAGCAAACTTCATCAGTACCTTTGTAACCTCCTTAGGTGAAGGGGACGTTGATCGACCTCGTTCCGGGGGTATAGCAGAACCCGTTATCCAGCCTCACCCCACAGCTGGAGTATTGGTTGCACGAGCCGCCGCACCCACCGCGGTCGCAAAAGCCGACGTTGGTGGTCGCAGACAAGCATTGGGTGTCCGGAGCGTCGAGGCACCTGGCGTTGCCATCGTAAACCGTGCAATCGCCACCGCAGACGTTGTTCGTGCGACGATTGCAGTAGACAACTCGAGTGTTCAGAGCCGCACGGTCGGCGAGAGGGTTGGTAGAATCCACGTCCGAGATGTACGTCAATTTGGCGTCGGTAGTCGCGAGCCAGTGGTCGAGCTCGGCATTGGTGACTACGCTTGCCGCAACCTAGATGAGAGTTTGTTGATGAGTTCAATGTCCATCAGTGTCCGTGCAAAAGTCTTACGGGGCTAGCAGCAACATTAGTTGCCAAGAAAGCGACGGCGACGAGCTGAGTGAAGACTGCTTTGAGAGTGAACTGCATGGCTGCGAATTCTGAGGAGTTGGTCGTCTCATTACGCTCAATTTATACCTTTTTGCTCCTTCTACTTGGGGTCAGAAGTTCAAAATCTAATAAAAGGACTGGCTTTTCAGATGGTAGATGATCTGTGACGGTTTCAGAGCACCATAAAAAGATTTTTTGGCACGGCGTAGCTCTGTATTCTTGAGGACTTGACGTATTGTCATTGTGTAGCCTTACGAGCCAAACAGAATTCTGTTTTCGGGGACGTTGTACCGGCCCGGGTACAACATCCAATTCAAAGTATAGAGGCTAGAGTGTAAAAACAGTCAAGACGTCCGTCGTTGAAAAAGAAAAAGAGTGGCTAGAGCTTTCGAGACGAGCAATTTTTGGTTTGGACGCACGTGAACGAGTGACAGTCCCGAGGCTGGGGAGACTACAATTGATGATGGGGTTCTGTTGCATATATTGGATGCCGAAACGAATGATTATGATTTTGACATAGTGATAGTGGGCCGACGCGTTCGCGCGGCATCTGTCCGAGGCATTTTGACTTGTAGTAATAGCGCCTTTGTACGCTCCGCCGTGCATAAGTATAGTGCTATCACGAAATGGCCGAGGACAATCACTTGTCGAGCGCAACATCGGTATAGATTATAATTGTATTTAAAACAAAGAAGACGTGGGACTACGGGACGATCACGAGCTATATCAGCGGGAATGGGTTCTTGATGAGTCAAATGAATGGACCTTGAAGCTTGAGATTTTAAAAGTAGAAAGAAAATAAACGTAAATGTAATATAGAGTCAACGGCTCTGATACGTGCTCGCCAAAAATAGAGGGAGTCAATATCGAAACAGTAAACGCAGAAACAACGGATCAGGAACGCTATCGACGTTGTCTAGCATCAGTAAGGTAAGCGAGGATAAATAGATAGGGGATAGGCGAAAGGACGACGAGACCGGTTCTGAAAGAAGGCGCGATAAACACGCTCGACAGCATCGAACAGAAACAGATGTGACATTAGACAGGAACGACAAGAGCGCGAAAGCGGAGGTGGACGAGAATGCTCATGAGCCAAGCCGAGCGACGTACGCGCACGTCAGCATAGAGCGCAAGACAAAAGAAAAAGAAAAAAACAGAATATTAGGCACGAAGTATAAATGTCGAGAAGAGGATAGTGGACATTCTGCGTCGAATCGCGTGAGTATCCCCCACATAATCGACGGCTACTAGCCAACAACTACTCACATTAGTCAATATACGTTCACCTCCCTGTTAGAGGCGTAGTTCTTGCAGCTGGGATTGCGGCAGCGCTTCGAGAACTTGTACACGTAGGTCTTGCCATTCCACACGTCGTCCAGCCTCTCTGCGCTCTGCACCTCGGGTACGGCGTTAGCGTTCCAGTCGAAGGAGGCAGTAACACGATCGTCGCAGGACAGACGATCCACGGCCGGACAGTATTTACCGCAGGCCTTTCTCCAGTAGCTGTTGGAAGTATGAGCCGGCCAGGTGTTGTTAGGGCGACGCACACCTCGCAAGTTGGATAGGTCCGTTCGAACGGCCTCACGGTGGAAGGCTAGGTTGGGCCACAAGGTATACAAGAACGAGGCGGTTAGGAGATTTGTTTGAACGGACCAAGGGGCAGCGAGGATCGGATCGACAAGGTTGCTGCGACAGTGCGATATCATGACCTTGGGATTCTTCTCGGGGTATCAGAGCAGCTCGAGCTGACGTGACAAGCATCGTGAAATCGATGTACTCACATTTCTTCCGCGAAGAACAACAGGCTTTTCTCCTACCCAAACATCGATGACACAACGCTTCCACGGTTGAGCTACGCTCGTCTGCTGCCAATTGACATAGCCTTCATCTTTGAACCACTTTTTCCAGTCGGCGAATCGGTTATGGGCAGCGAGGATGTTGAGGTTGGACAAGCGAGGAGTTCCTTTCTCTATCCAATAGCTTCCGATAGCGAGCAAAAGACGAACGACAGACCCGGTGACTCCAGAACGGGTTTGTCGAAGGAGATCGACGAAGGCGTTGAACCTGTCAGCCGGAACGTAAGGGGTGAGCACCGTGCGAAACCGATCTCGGAACACGGTCTGGGCCACCATTCTGCCGTGCCTGTTGGCACGAGATACCGAAATAACCGTCGGGAAATCGCAGTATGAAAGTATCATCAACAGGATCTCTGGCGAGGAGAATACACTCGCGGCATCGCGGATGTGAACACCGAGCAAGGTGATGAGCAGCAACAGTCTGTCCGCCATGTGAGCGGGGGAGCTCCTCTTCTTCGCGCGTGTGAGAATAGACAAGTCCAGCTTCGAGTTGATCTGACCAACATGTAGGTAAATAAGATGAGGACCCGGTGATAGGGGTAGTTTACCTGAGTTGCAGTCATTTCCATAGACAGAGGCGGCGAAGGTAACAACAGTGACATGGTATTAAGGGCAAAGGCTGGCTGTTAACGGGAGAAGCGTGCAACGAAGGGTGAATATTAGCTCTGAGATGTGGAGCAAAGAGAAGAGAAATTATGTCGAAAGATGGGGAGTAAAGATGGGCTTTATGGGTGATTTATGTAGCTTTTTTTTCGGAATACAGATCCACTTGTAAATCAATAACGAAGGTAAGAGGACCAATCATATGAACGAAAGACGACAAGTCGGTACTACCTCTGACAGTTGAGGTGCAGGATCAGCCATGTAGTGTTAATCATGACAGCACAGTTGACAGTTGAGGGCTGCATCTAAACGACGATGTCAGGGTCTGACATATAGTCGAGATCAAAGGTGTCTATGTTTGCGCGCGGGGCCGGATTGGCGAAACCCGCGACTGCCAAGGTGCTGAAAAAATAAAATAAAAAAATAAAAAAATACAGCAGACAATAAATCAGTAACGAACAGTCCAATCACAGGCCACAGCGTCACTCACTGAACGATGATACGTTCGATGTGGTATATCTCAGCTTGGGTGACATCGCACACGGCGCCGCTCTGATCAGTCTTGACGACAATCAAAGGGCCAGTAATCCGTAAGCCCCTGCCTCCCGCAATAGATCTGATCAATCGGTTGAACCTGTCAAAGGGCTAGATAATGTAATCGGTAAGTTCGCTTCCTAATGAATAATATCAAAGCACACACATGATTAGATCGGAACAGGGTGTACTTGTAGGGCTCTTCGACGGCAGAGTAGGTACCCATGCCGCCCTCGATAACAAGAGACTCGGTCACGTAGTAGGTAGAAGACTCCGGCGTCCATACGTTGACGTGTACACGAGAGAACACGTCGTTGATGGTGGAAATATTGCCCCTAACCTTGCGCACAGGCACAGGCACAATGTGGGGCTTGGTGCACATAGGACTGAACAGAAGGCAGTTGACACGCCTAGTGTTACCCGTCTGCGAAGATGAAAGTCAGCAACGAGGTCCATCAACCATCAACGGTCATGCAAGACCCGAGCAGAGCAATGCGTACTACCCTTGCAAAGAACCTGGCATCGGCCAAACGATGGCGCAGATGACAATCGGTGGAACAGGTGGAAGGCGGCATAAGTCAAGAGAGGTGATGCGAGCTGAAGTGTTGCATGTCAACGAACTGTTGTCTTGCTTTTATACCGTTCGTTCGTCTACAAACGGCGAAAGTGTATCGTACCTTCATCCGTATCTACCGCTGACCTTAGGTAATATTGAGCTCCATTTGCACCACCGACACAGGGGGTTTGAAGCCAAGACCCGAATAATGCAGGGCTCTGAGGTACGCGAAGCCTATCTGAGACGTAGAGTGCGCCATCTCACGGCGGCGTCGCCAGGTACAAGCGGGCACAGGCGGATAAATTGACCAAAAGTCGGGTAAAAAGTAAAATCTGCTAGAATTGCAATATTACGCGAATAGCAGCACCAAATACGTGCACGCTAAGCAACAAAGCGGTGGGTAAAGCGACGTACGGCCATAATATGGGACGGCAAATATCCATTAAGGGTACAGACCATTCCTGAAACAGGGCACCCTATAGCCCAGGAGCAGTAAATCTCCCCAAAAAATTATAGTCGTCCCATAGTGGTGGCGACCCTAGATTCCGCCACCTGCACGGGTCGAGGTCAAGACCCAACGAGCCAAGCTCATGTCCCATCGTACAGGGGGGGGGGAGGTAGGAGTGGGCCAGGGCAGACGGTAAAACGACAAGGACAGACTCGTAAATTTGACAGAAAATGTGGTATTCGACAATGGTATTCGACAGTAGTACTCGCTCCAAACACCAGTATCAGACTCGGTGCAACCCAACTACATCTGCCCGCCTCAAATACTTCGTCGCGTTCTCGCAATGGGGGTTCATACACCTATCCAGCACCCTCCATTTCTCCATAGCAGTGTACATCATATCGCGGTCCGTTGACCACATTCTAGACGGCTCGTTCAAAATCTTTCTCCCCCATTCGTTGTACTCGTTCAAGTCGTTTTGCAATGGTGACCATCGATAGCGGGCCACTCCCGGGTCGTCGAACGTCTTTCTCCTCTTCATTGGACAATACGGGCCGCACGGTTTTGTCCAATGCGCGTTGTCGGTGTACAACCGCACGCCTCCTCCGGCTCTCAGCTGATCGTGGCTGGTCCCAGCATCTGTGACCCTGGACATGACGAGTGCTTCGTTTGCATAAGTAAGGCGCGGAAAGAAGGAGAAGATGGCATCGTAGGTTATGGCATTCATTTCTGCGGTGGTAGGAGACCCCAAGAGCGCACTCAAGGGGCCATTCTTGCATAGCGACACGGTAACTCGAGACACCTGAAGGGCAAAGTCAGTGGCGCGTGCATTGCAGAGCAAACAACTCACCTCTCCATTGTCCCTGGTCAATGTGAACACTTCGAGCTTCGTGACGTAGGCCTCGTACAGCGGGGACGGGGATTCAATAGAATACTGATAATTCAGCTCTTGAAAGAAGTTAAACAGGAGCTCGCTTCTGTCGGCAGCGGTGAGGATGTTGAGATCGTTTGGGCACGGCGTCGCCTTCAGAGGTTGACCATCGTCTTCGACGGGCCAGTAAGGGAGGAGGACGCGACGGGCGACAGACCCACATATTAATCCGTCACTCCCTCCTATGACCTCGAACAGTTCAAGTACGTTGTCTGCTGGAACAAACGCCCCGACTTCCGAAAACACGCGGGACCGTATTTCTGGGAGGACTAGGTCGGCCGCAACCTTGTCCCATGCGTACCATTGTATCAAGCTTTTCCAGGGAACGTGTTTGACGATGGTAGAGAGGATGTCAGCGTGGTATGCGAGAGAAGCAGACACTATGCAAGCGTTAGACGAAATCATTGGTAAAAGGGATGGATGATGGAATACAAAGAGTGAAAGGTAAACAACAGACAGAGAACTAATCAGCGGCGTCCCACAAAAATCCGCCCCACGTGGACTGAGACCCTGACTCCCAACCCGTTTTTTTGTTCTCCTCTTTGCGGTGCAGTAATGGACGAGAAAGTACTGGAAACCTGTTAACCAGAGCTGTCTCCTCCAGGAAACTGATTTATAATTGTTAGTGCCAACTAGATGAGCTAATTTTCGAGAATACACAGACCTGTAAACCAGAACTTCGATGAAATACAAATCCTGTTCTTCTACATCTACGACGACTCCATCGGGTTTCGACTTGACTACGGCGATGTTTCCATAATGATTGCGTCTTCCGTCTTCGCGCTTGAACGAGTCATAGAGGCGATTTCGTGGAAGAGGTGGGCTAAAGGTCGTCTTCACTGCGTCATCGAGGGCTCATCCTATCCATAGCAATATGGGTACTTACCGACTGGTCCTCATAGAAAATAGACCATTCATAACGTTGCATCCTTCTAGACGATGGAGGGAATCGCCGAACACATGCAGAGTTTACGTCTAGCGTTCTGGGGGAACGAAGATCACACGGTTGGTTCTCGACATAAAGGTCGATATAGAGGTCGACAGAGCGAGGAGCGTCTTCAAATCCAGGGTGGACAGGCACGTTGACCACCAGCTTAGTTGACGCCTGGGCGCCTATGACACAGCACCGCACTGCGGAGAACAAGTCGTCCTATTTCCAAGAGAAGGGGCGAAAAAGGCGATCAACGGGTGAAATATGGTACTCGACAAGACAGAAGGGTACTTCACCTTCACCGCTTGTCCAATTCGCTGAGAGAGACTGTTAATACTTTCATCGGTGTAGGGGGGTCGCGTGTCCATGTTGACTTGCAGTATAACCACGGGCTGGGGGGAAAGAGATCGTATGGAGCGAGCAGGCGGGATCTGTGCAAAATCTCTCCCGATATTGGGATCAAAGGCGCGGTGAATCCAGAGGAGAACAAGCCGAAACAGTCCGCATTGCAATTTGACCAAATATGGGGAACAATGGCGCACAGCACTGAACCCTTACACTGATAAGTCACAAGCAAGAAAGGGATCGGATAACCGGCAAGCAAACGGAAGGTGTTGCATCTCCATCGGTCAGAGGTCCGATAGGCAAAACGCATGTTTGATGCCGTGACTCGCGAGTTGCACCGGACTCCAGAGCAAGAGGCGTACGACAAAGACAGACCGCAAAATGGATTGGCCAGACCAGGCAAATCGCCAAAGGTCGTCAAATCGTGAACTCAGCACGAAAACATTGGTTTGCAGGGTCGAATAGCGGCAGCATTGGGACCAACGGTATCCGCATGAACCAGAGACGCCACCGCTGACAGTTCCGAGCGGACAAAACGACATAGCGTATATCAACCAGGAACAAAGCACGTATCGGCCGCGGATGCAAAGCCGCCTGCCCACCCGACGTACGGCTTGTATAGCCAAGACAAGTTTCGAGCTTGATAAATCCGGACTCTGAAATAATACTCGGTTAGGCGTCAGGTGTCCACAGTCAACCAGAAGATGCAGTAGTCGATCAAAATTTTTTACTTCCTTTGCACCAATTTTTTTGATCACAGAATCGGGGAGCGGGTGGGCGGTCAGAAGAAATTGACATCAGAAGGATGGCAGCGTCCCACATATAGACAAATTCAGGACCTACGAGGCGAACATCGGTCTGTACTGGCATAGATTTTCCGTCATGTCGTACGGAAGCCTCTCACGGGCGAGTCGGGAAGGAGGCTGAAGCAGACGATATGCCAAATTCAGCTATAGGGAGTAACTTGGACCACCAGCAGAGCAACCAAAAGATGAGGCGACACGGCACAGCAAGGCGAACAGCTCAGGGGTCGACGAATGTAGGAGGAACAAACGCTAGTGTGACGTGTGTGATACGATCGAGAGCTGACAACAAACACCGCAAATCAAGTACAATTTCAGCCACACAGCGCGAGGAGAGAGAGACAGCCTGATTAGGCTCGTTTATGGACATACCGTATATGAAGGAGACACGCGAAAATTCGGTCCTGCACGCAGTACGATTTACTCTGTATTACATCCTTCGCACCACACTGACCATGTCCAGCTCCCCCGTCACGCAGTTGGAGGGACTGGTGGACGGCCATGCACCTTTTCAGCCAGTCGCCGTCACGATAGTGGAATATCAGTCGGTATTTGGTGAGTACACGACCTAGTCGTACATTTCGAAACGGCTAACGTCGGTGTACAGATGGTCACAGCTGTTGGGTCGATCTTTGCGAGGATCTACAGATGTACATCATGAGCATGATGTCCATGATGTCTGTGATCTGCATTGGCACCACCTCCCGGCACAACCGCGTAGTCTACAAACGGCACTTCCAAGACAGAGTACACGCGTGTCTTCGAGCATTCGGTTTACCGCCCAGCCAAACGCTCGAAACCATGAGACGACTGGGTGCCATTATATCGGGATCCAGCATACTCGCAATGATCGAACCCCGTCTGTTCAACCCTAAAGACATCGACATATACGTACCCAGGGGAACACTGTCCTCCTTCGTCAATTTTCTGAAGGCGTCTGGTGGATTCGAGGAGCGGGATACTCAAGGCAAGACGTGGAGTAACTACGCGGGGGGAAGATTTACAGGCAAGTAGTCATACGGTGCGGCGCAAGTTGATACTCTACTGATGATTGTTTAAAGGGATACTGCGAAACATATACCTCGAGAACAATGCTGGAGCGCTCGTGAACCTTGTTGAAACGCGCTCTACCGCTCCGACTGCCGTCTTCTTGTTCCACTCCACGTTCCTCATGAACTACCTGACCTGGAATACGCTATTTTGCGCGTATCCCAAGATGACCGCCCAAGGTCGGGGCTTCCTGAACACAGATTCGGAGGTGCAATCCTCACTCACTATCTCCTGCATAATCAAGTACGTCCGGAGGAGCTTCGTCAATGTCATTCCCGGTGCTCAATGGAACGGATCCCACGAATGCGGCGTCAGCCACTACTGCCCACGGACGATCCGCAGCGTTACGGACAGCGGATCGCTGCATGTCACGTTTTCAGACGACAATGGAGCCACTTGTGATTTGGTTGACGACAGCGTTGTTTGGCGTATAGGGTCGCTAGAACCATGCGGTTCGAGTGGCAAAGGACAGCCTTGGTCGGCCTTCGTCGGGGCATCCTCATTCGCCGTAATAGGTGAGTCCTGTCCTGTGTAATGATATCCATCAAGTGATAAAAACCGTCTATTCTCGCAGCACATGATCAAGCGACGGGGATCGAAAACGAGGAATAATAGCAACGGATGGAAATAACGACAGTAGTACCGAGTCGCAGTACCGCGAACAATAGATCTATCGTGTAGTCCCTTCCCTACATAATCGTACCATGTCATTCCAACCGGTAAATCGCCATACAGGCTGTCTTCTCGCCGCTGCAGCTTACTGCCGACGCTGGGAACGAACCATCCGACAGCGAACCTTCGTATGTCAAAATACCTTGACTAACCATGCCATCGTAGGAGTAGACCCTACCGTGAGCGTCTATGCAACGACACGAGAAGTGGTCATTGCCGCCGTAAACGACACCAGCAAGTAGATATGTTCTACCTCTCGCCGTCAGACTGTGGTCTAACAGAAGCTTGCCTTCAAGGATCGCTGGAGCTGAAGCGGGCAACTGGATGGACAAAATCGTCGGGTACGTTGATTCCACAACTAAGGGACCACCACAGAAACTGCAATCGGCTGCTTTCGTCCCTAGGATGTCGACATACTGAGACATGGTGCAAAGATGAGCAAGATCGTGTTTCATGGCAACATACCTCCCTAGGCCTTCACAGAACAGTCCCATCTCATGGCGTAGGCAGACTCGACACACTCTTCTTGAGAAACAAGACGTGGTCGACCCTAAACCAGACATTTCTTGTGCCAGGGAGTACAAATCCGTCCCTAGCTGGCCACGAGGAAAACTCACAGAATCCAGCTCCCAGAAGTGATTCCTTATAGTATCTCGCACGTTGTTCAAGGTCATTGAACCGCTAGCCGTCTTGCTGAACAGACCATCCAACATCCCGAACAGTGGGCTGTGCTGTCGAAAGTTATGACCCCATCTAGCACAGTCTGAATGCCACAGGAAACGCAGAACCGTCAAATACGAATCGTAGGCACAACTCCAGTTCATCGAGTCCCACTTCCAGCTCTCTGACAGCAGTGAAGGTTGAACGGGTACTGATCCCTGACCATCGACTTCACTGGAAGGACCTTGCGAGGGAGAGGATGTCTGACCGATCGATACCACTGGTGGACCTCCCAGCTGGTCATTACCAGCCATATTTTTCTTTCTCTTGTTTGGCGACAGGGCTATCGACCCCCCCCGTTTTCTCTTATTGCGTGTAGCAGCAGCTGCCTCGCTCGATCCTGGAAGTTGCTCGCGGACGACAATAGCTGTACTTCCGCGGTATATCACCTTTGTGCCGAGCGGGCCTAGTCGACCGTGATTCAAGCCGTTTTGGAATAACCTATAGGCGGCCAAGGTCGGCGCTCTCAGAGCACGCACAACACCGGGCGGTAATGACCCATCATATTGACGTCGAGTGATTTCATCGAGCTCATCCAGCGAACGAAACTCCTGTCGCAGATAACCGGATAGACCGCCAGTCACCTTTTTAACGTCAAAATCACGCAGGATAAGCGTGTCACGAGCAGACGTCCCCCTCGACAAAGCAGTGTATATCGCTTGGTGATTGCGACTGTGCTTCACATCCACGACGTTCACGCTCTTAGTTTTACCTTGGGACGCATAGTCCGTCATGGAAAAATTGGGAAGAATCGGTACTTGCAGCCGGGTCAGACTAATAGTCTGGTCATTTGGAAGGACGGCGCGAACATAAGTCGATATCTTGGTAAGCGGCACCACGTTCAAAGGAAGGAAAGGGAGCTGGATTGGTTTCGAGGGTCGAATCAGCTCCACGAAAAGCGTATCCAACGCATGTTTACCGGGATGACCCACTATTTCTCGCGACGTCCATCCCTTCACTTTAGCCTCCTGTCCCTTCGTGATGCAGAGTTCAGTGGCGTTATTATTTCTTACCATTACGGGCATATCGATGCATATAGAAAGACAAGCAGCGATATGTTCGCTTGTGTGAGGAGGCGAGTTCCACAGCACCTGTTGTACGTCGGGCGTGAGCCTCACTGGATTTCGCTTTGTGGCGGTTTGCTTTGATTTGCGACGCCCACCATCCTGATCCGATTTTTTATCAACGGAATAGAACCTATGTAGCACCATATTGTTTTCGTGAGCAAACCTGATCGAGCTCATGTCGTTTATCCTATCCTTGTGAGAGTTCCACGCAGTAATGACCGATACGTTTCGCCATCGGCTGTCGTTGAACCGGATGTTTGGATTGTGCAGAGGCGATCGAGACAACAGAAAAGACACATCCTCTTGGGTACACTCTTTGAACCTCATGTGAACGAGCGCAGTGCGTAGCTTTGTGTCAAGCTCGGTTTGTTCGGTCTGCCTCATGTTCTGTTTTAGTATAACAACCGTTACAAACTGATGCCAGAGCAAGAGACCGAGCGTGTTGTCCTGGTCGCTCTGGACCTGTCTCGGTAGCTGCACCGTAGACACTTCTCCGCTGTATAAAGGCTGACCCTTTGCTGGAGGTAGTTGAGCAAAATCGCCCGCTACAATCATGCTCAGCCCTCCAAACGGGACATCAAACTGCTTGCATATCTCCTTGAGCCTAGAGTCTATGAGATGAAAATCTCTGCAACTGACCATTGAAATCTCGTCCAAAAAGATGTAGTCTACCCCAACGAGCCTCAATCTTGCGTCAGCCAAGGCACTCGAAGACGACCCAGGACCTTGCCGCCTGTCTCCTGTATTCACAGAGAGGAACGAATGATAGGTCGACCCTTTGATGATAGACGCCGCAGCACCGGTCGGAGCAAGGACAACCATCCTGTGCGGTTCCCCTCGCTCCTCAAACCATTCTAGAAGCGCCTTTATGACAGTTGTTTTGCCAGTCCCCCCCATTCCCCCGATGTACATGCGTAAAGGTTCAGGAGAACGGGACAATGCATGATGAGTGATGATATTAAACGCTCTCTGTTGTTCAGCATTCAAGCCATACTTCACCCGGACCCTGTCTAAATGCGACTCTATATCCACATCTTGAATCACAAAGTCAGAAAGCAGATAGGCTCCCGGTACAATGCGCGCATCGTTGATGGGGATAAAGGAAGCAGGTTCGAAGTCATCGGCACCGCCAGCTGCCTGCTTGGCACCGCACAATCTAGCATTGAAAACCGAACGTCTAGTCCTGTCTACAATCTCTTTCCATTTAGAAGGAGGAAGGAATCGATCTGGACAAAAAGGGGACGACGTACCGGCGGACGAGGGAGAGCTATCAGTGCTCCACCCCATCTCTAGCAAGAGCCTCTCTACATCGTTCATCTGTGACTGCTTACGCTGCGTCCACGCACCCAGCTGGCCACCCAACTCGTCGTGGAGGGCATCATCTACGTCTACCCCTCCGTCGTCGTCGTCCAGCGGTTCAGCATCATCTCCGTTGTCTGCAGCAACTTGTGCGGCTATTCGAGCTTTCATCTGTGCATGGAAGTCGTCTCTAGCATCGTAGCACTCGTATCGAAGGTTCATGTTATCGATTACTTCAAGATGTCGATCAGCAAACGTATAGGCCTCGAACGTGTCCGCCCACGTCTGATCAGGAGAACGCAAGTCGAGCCCCGTCCTCCAAGGAACAAAAAAAGTGAGCATAGTGCAGGCATAGAAGTCCCTGTCTTCTGCATCCTTCCTTGGCAAATAGGGACCTAGGATGCAAGGAATTGTAGTTAGCAGTCTACTAGCATTCCATTGAATGCCATGACTGTCGACCATGGGATGTCCAGGAGCGTATCGATAAAATCCGGTTTTCTTACTCTTGATCTCTGCGTTCGACAGACGAACCGCACATCTAACCCAATCGTACAAGCACACACTCTCAAGCTCGAGGGGCCGAAGGCGATAGTCGTCGATGTTAGATCGACAAACAAACTTACCGGCTTTTCGCGCAACAATTACCTTGTCCGCATCAAGCGGATTATCCTCTGTATCGTCGTCTCCAGCACGATATTCGCCTGAGACCGGTTGGTCTCCGTTGCTGTTGATTCCAAAGGAGGAAGATACAGCAGTAGAAGTAGCACCGGCAGGTTCTGAACTCGCCGTGTCCCAAACACCCAGCACGAAGGTCACGTACTGTCTCCAGTAGAAAGGCACAAAATCATGACTTGTGTAGTGGTCCGGGTTCCCGAGCATGTATAAAGAAGCCATAGGACCTCCTATCTCGACCATGGAAGTCAGTGTGTTGGCCATCTTTAGGATGAGCTTCCGAGCCGCGTCAGCGTTCGACTTGCTGTTGGTCCAAATATCGGCGTTCTTCTCAAATACATCATAGACGGACGAGAATATCTGGTGCGACTTTACACCCATCTTTACCAAGTAATCAGCAACATACCCAGTAATTGCATTGACCGCCGTCCCGGATGTTAAGCAAGAAACGTCCGTATTGCAAGCAAAGCAATAACTCACGGCTGGGTTCACCACATTTATCATAGGCTCCTTTTTTTTGAGGAAGATGCGTCCTTCGTCGTCGACGGACGATTCAGGGTAGGTTTCTCTCGGAAACCTGGCTGTACAAACGCCGTCTTTGTTGATGCAACCTTTACCGGTGAGGTGCTTGGCTGCAACGCCATCCTGCACCACATCTTTTCTAGTGAAACACTTGTGGACGTTGGATCGAATCACCACGTCGTCGACGGTGGATCTGTAGGAACACATCCAAGAACGGAGAGACGAACAGTCATTACAAGGACATGTTTCGTAATCCGTACAGCTCGTGGACGGGGGCGATATGGGCAGACGCTGCGTTGGATCGTCGACTTCCCCCTTATCATTCGAGTGTACAGCTTGCTCCTTCAATTCATCCATAGTGCCAGTGAGAAACTCACCCACCTGGCAAGATTCCAGGTATGCAAGCAGCTCCTTCTTAAATTCACTGTCCTCCGACATGAGCTTGTCTCGAACTTTTTGAGGACTCCAGGAACCGGACACCCATACAAGCATGTGAAGATGGAGAGTCATACGACCCTGCTGCTCGACGGTTCCATAATAAGCAGAGGTCTTACCGAACACTCCTCTACAATCACCTCCGTCCTCCCACCTCAGCAAATGACGGATGAAGAGCTGAACGAGGAAATGGAAGAACCTCGCCCCGGCTACCGGGTTGGATGCGATGAGTCGAGCTCGCTCGTTGTAGTCGCGCAAATCTGGACAAAATTTCAGCTTCTTATCGGCCCAGTAGAGGCACAAAGGATGTCGGTTGTCAACTGGCGATATGGTTATAAACCAGGAAGGCGCCCCGATACAGGAGATCAGAGACCACAACTCTGTCCTCATCCTCTTCTTTCCGGCAAGAGAACCTTGAACAGCGCCGCCTACATGCTCGACTTGATCCATGATGTAGAAGCACAGCTTCTCTTCGTCTGTGACAGGAATTACCTTCTCGCCCGCCTCCATCCTGCTAGCAATATTCTTAACTATGAGCGGGTTGATTTTTGACACCTTGTTGACAACATCGTCGAAGTTAGACCTCTTCGTTAGAATAAAACTCTTGGTGGTGCCGGCCTTCATCTGTTCGTGATTGAAAGCCATCAAAACAAAGCGAGAGTCGTACTGGAATCGTTTGTCGTGATACAAGAGAAGAAGCTTTTTATGTCTCGACTCCGAAATGAGACCTTGTGTTCTAGGCGAAGAAAACCCTCCCATACCATAAGGAAATAGCCAAGGATATATCTGAGGATAAAGATGCGGATTGTTGTACATAGACTCAGGAACATCGGAATGTCCAACTGCGAGCACGTGGCCGCCCGAGTGGAGGTGACGGAGAGCTGCAGCCTTCCGAGCAGCGGTGGACATCGAGGTAAGATTAGATCCAATAAGCTCATGCACCGTGAAAGGACAGCCACCGCTGTCGGTTCCCGGCTCGTCGTCCGTATCATGAATGCTGGTGGCGGAAGGGATAACGCTAGTGTCAACTTCGACGGGCTTGTAAAGTACCTGAACCGGCATACCATGCTCTGGATACGAGTTCAGAGCAGCAGCATCGATCTGCAAATCAGTATAGTCAGCGTGGTTCAGCTTGAGCCACTGCAACGCGTCGTGCACCTTGTTGCGCCTCACGAGCAACGGAGTACGTCCCAAATCGGCCTCCGTTGGAGGCTTGATACCAGTGAATATTATGGCAAGGACCTCCTCAAATTCATCGCGCGAAGGCGGCAACAGATCGTACACCTTGGCGGTAGGAGCAGGAAACGATATAGCGTTTGCTACAAGCTTTGACTGGCCAGAAGACACGCGAACTACATACCGATTGCATCTAACACGGGATATCAGACACTGTTCCGCGTAAGTCAGATCAGTCAAGACGTCGGGGGTCTTGCCCAGCCACGTACCATTGGCCAACGAGAACGGAGGCCGGCGACCCTTCTTCAAGTAGGACGTGCATGACGCACATACGCTGCTACAATCCTCATCTAGAATAGGACCTTCTTCGTAACACACAGGGTCCGTAGGAGCAGTCCTTTGTATGCGGGCCAAGCCCCGTTCGATGAGTGGATCCAAGGAGTAATCGATGGAATCCAACCCAACCAAGTCTGTGACAGGCGTAAGCTGACCGCACACCGCACACCCGGCCTCTTCGAAGCTAGACGGTTTTAGGTTGTCGCAAAAATCCCGGACTATATCTATGGTCTCCAAGTTAGATATGGGCGGAGGTGGATAAGCACAAGCTGGGTGCTGGACAGCAGACGGATCAACTGACTCGATACCAACCGCTTGGATCACGACATAGAACGACTTACAGCAAACACAGACGTGTTCAGCGAGAAGGTCTATGCAGACGGAGCGTTTTTCGCGAGCTGAAACAGGGATTCCATGGAGGCTAGCTAGGTGTATCGCTCCCCGCCTATCGGCGCGGCGAGCTATATGCAACCAAGGGGGATTAGTACTGACAAGTCGACCAAACTGAGAGGGGGGCACCGTCGCAGGATCAGTGATTTCAAACAGGCCAACCAGCTCTCCTCCACCTGAAAAGGCATCAAGGACATCGCGGCTAGAAGGGTTGCTCACGAAAGAACAGATTTCATGCAACGAGAACCTCTTCATACCTTTAACCAGCAAATCTGAGTGGTGCTGCTTATGAGTTACCTTTAACAAGGAGTTGGACAAGGAACAAGGTACAAAGATCGACGAGTAAGCACAGCAATCAGGGCAGTCGTGAGCTGCGTATTTATCCAATATACTGCACCTTGACTCACCCCTCGCAATCGTTATACCGTGAAGGCGAGACATGGACCGCAATTCTCTAACAGTCAATCGTGGAGCCAAGCGAGACAGCGGCAGATGCAATGCAAAGGCATCCGGCATGTTACGGATGGTAGTATCGACGTCGTTGTCATGGACATACAGCAAGAACTCGTATCTACTTGTTTGAAGCTTGGTTTCAGCATTTGCAAAGAGCTCGAGCTCAGCACGAGCAAAATACCTCGTCGATCGGGCAGTAGTTCCTCCCGACGCACGGACCGTATCGGTATCAAGCAGAGCCCTATGCACAGGCAGGGAAGGCATCGCAACAGGTATCAATAGTAGCGTTTATAGACCGGGTGGAGAACAACCGGTGCAGACAACAAATCCGTGTATCGTTTAACTGCAGGTCGCAACAAAACAAGTTGCACCACGTTCAAGATGAGGACGAAAGAGAAGGAAGAAAAACAGTCGATATACGTGGTCATTGTTGAGACTCCGAAAACGGATATCAGCGGCGACCGGTGCGAGAGATGGTCCAAGCACAACTACCCACATTGACAAGCGAGAAGGATGTGGCAACAGAAAGAGGGCTTAAATTCGGTAGCAATTGGATATCACGACAGACAAGACGAATTATCGCGGAGAATCACAAACGACGATTCAAATTATGCAATGCGACTAAAAAATGCGATGTCGATACACAACTATCATATATCGAAGGGACACAAGCTTTCATACGCATAGGAGACAGTACCTCTAATCAGCATCAGAAGTACGAGAGACACGATAAACACTACGAACAGGAGACCCGACCAACATGACCCACAACACGTTAAGACTAAGAGACCAATCACCATTTCCAGTCTTGTAGACAGAGACAGTGTGAGCCACTACGATAAAGGACCCAGAAGGAATCTCCTGTCTCCAAAGAGGAAAAGAGCTCAAGTTATCGAGGTCTGTGTTGAAGTCGACGATCCTAGACCTGCAATCGTAAACAGGAACTGGTAAAACGACAAGCAACGAGTAAGAAGCTGAAGCGGCACAGCAATAACGAAACCCACCTTCGTCAGATGCCGCCAAGCTATACGGATCACTCGACCCTTGGCCGGACCTGCTCGCTCGCACCTTGATGGACGGACTGGATTGTGTTTTGTCGTTGCCTGAAGAAAGTAAGCAAGGTGAAGAGAAGGTAAAAGGCTCACTTACCGGATCCGTACGAGCCAGAGGGACGAGTGGAAAATTGAATAGCCTCTTGCCAGATCTGCGCATCCAGTTCCAGGATGTCGAACACGGAGCAAATGAAGCCGACAAAGCGTTCCCACTCCTGGGAGTGGAACACGCCCGAAACAAATTTACGATTCGAACGAGGACTGGGGGCAAGGAGGAAGCACTCCCGCGAACGCACAGCCGACAGACAAATGGCATGCCTGCGGTCCTTCAAGTGCAGCTGATACTTCTGGGAGGCCGCGGGGACATACTTGACAAGGTAGTCGAGGGGGGAGACGCGACACGGGTTCATGTACCGGCCAGAAGCACGAAACTCTATAATGTTGATGCAAGTCCTACAAACGCGATTCAGGAGATAGCGACAATTACAAAGTCAGAAACTTACTTGAATTTCATGTTGGGGATCTTGGTCCCCCAATCAGAGAACCACACCATCCCGTCGCCTTGTTGGCCAGACCAAGACGTCAACACGCCGTGTCTATGAAAGGCCAAGAGATCACAAGAAAAAAATGCTCAGAATGTCATCAACACCGTTCCAAAATGGCAGAAGCACGTACCGGAGATGAGGCAGTGACTTCACGTAGTATTTTTTCAGAACGGCATCTTGAAGGGCCACGTCTGTGACCTCGCAACGCGAAGGAAGCGCACGAACACAGTAGAAATGCAGATCGTCCAGCACAAGACCGAATTTATGGGAGCCATCGGCTTCGTCCGCGTCGATGTCCAGAGCGGATTCTTCAAGAGGTTCGGGCAGACCCATAGCCTTCGCGAACGAAATGTTATCGTCGGGCGAAGCGGACAGCTCTGGCAACAAAAAGTCAGCGACAGATCAATAAAGTAACACGGGAGAGCACCCGCCTCGCCCTTTCCCTTTATCGCCATTAGGGACAGTGTTAGCGCCAACGGCATCGTCAATCCTGTGGCAACGACCAGCATGTCAGCGATATGGACTAGCAGGCAAATATAAGGCAACGCACTCGACAGGGTCATCAAGACCTGATTCCCCTCCGCCCACGTCACGGTCACTATCAGAAGGAGTTCCCTCGATATCAAAAGGCTCGTCGACCGGTTGGACATCAGACGGCGGCTCATCGTCAACTTCCATGTGACCATCCCCCTCTGATCGGACGGGACCCGAATCGACCTCCAAAGGCAAAGGAGGGGTGAACAGAGCGGTGCGAACGCGCTTGGCCCGTCTACAACCAACAAGAGAACATCACAAAAGCCAATCTTACAAGGACATAGACGCTCACCTTTGCAGCGGAACATCGCTGTCATCCTCCGAGGGTGCCAAATCGGAGGAAGATGACCTCTTACTAATAATCAGGAAAGTCAGGATAGACAGTCAGTCAATTAAATACAGAGCAAACGGACGAAATGCGTACTTCCGAACTGGAGTTGGAGTGACAGGAGGCGACATCAAAGCGGGACTAAAATAAAGGGGGTACTTCAGCCAAAAACAATATCTCAGATTATAGGACAAACGAACTTTAAAAGCTGGCCTCGCGATCGGACAGTTGCAGCGGCCCCTCTGCGACTCCCATCGGCGACAACCCCGTTCTTTGTACGAGAGACACTAACGGCAGCTGAGGTAGATGCTTGGACATCTCGAGCAGAAGTCGCACGAGCAGACGACCTGGGTTGAGTCGAAGGAGGCGGGACGCTACAAGTCACTTCATAGATTAGCACGCAATACACGTATGATCTGGACGCAAAGCACGCACCACTCTTCGCCACCTGAACGACGGACATCGACGTCCTCAACATAAACGACCGAACTGGACGCCCTATTCTTCGACGCACGGTTTCTACCACTGATAGGTACGGAGGCAGCTGTGCCACGGGTAGTACGAGATTCCGGGGGAATACTATTGCAATCGTAGTCCATCAGCAAGAAGGCAGATGCTACAAGGAGGGGATCAAATACCGGTGATCTGCAGCTGGTTCACCAGAATCGGAATCTTCGACGTACACCGGCGACTTGACAGCTTTCCTTGCCTTCGAAGTTCCACCACCACGCTTCGGAGTCGACGAAGCGACCGGAGAGAAGGGATCTACCTCCACCAAATCAGGAACACTACTGAAATCGCAATACATCAGCAAGAAGGCAGACGCTACAGAGAGGGGAACAAATACCGCTGATCTGCAGTTGGTTCACCAGAATCGGAATCTTCGACGTACACCGATGACTTGACGGCTTTCCTTGCATTTGAAGATCCACCACCACGCTTCGGAGCTGATGAAGCGACCGGAGGGGAGGGAGCTACCTCCTCCAAATCAGGAACAGAGATGCTACTTCGGATAAAAGCGGCAAGACAGCGCGTACAAGATCAGCAAGACATCATGAGAGAGAGAGGAAGAAGAACGGCTCACCTGACAGCGACATCGACCCCAATATCACCTCCATCGACAGCACTATCTTCGACCCTCACACGTGCCTTGGACGACTTATCCGCTTTCACAGAAGCCGGACGGGATCCACCAGACCTGGCCGGCCTCGACGCAACGACGGATGCAGACGCGGGAGGAGGCACGGACGAGACGCTGGCAGAGGCCCGAGCAGCAGCACGCGTACGTATTATGGACGACGAAGCAGCTGCGCCAACACGATTATTGGCAGCCTTCCCGTGGTACATCGAGTCGTCCTTGTCCAGAAGTGTCGGCCTAAGACGATATCAGCCGAAACCGAAAGCAGTACAAGACAGAAAGACACACGTACCCTTCGCCTTCAGACGAGCTCACTTCAACAACAAAGGAGGGAGCGGCGGATGCAGGCCTTTGGATCAAGAAAGGATGGACTGTAAGAAGGCAAGCAGACTAGGACTAGGAGGACACCTACCTACGAACGGTCCCTCCACCCGCAAGAAATTTAGTACTGACAGAGGAACAAAGCAATGTAAGAATATGCCTTTCGTCGCATGACAAAGAGAAAACGCACACAACACCTCGTTTGGTGGATTTGGCCGGAGCATCTGAAGCCGTTTGCTCTGCAGAGACACCAGAACGAGCACGACGAGGAGGAGCCGAGATCTGGGTTGCAGGAGGGGCAGCTAAGGCCTCGTCTTCACGAGCTGAAGCCATGAGCTGAATACGACAACGGTTAGAAAGAGCGAACGCACATATTCACATATATATACATAAACAGCACAGATAGCGGGAAAAGGACCACGGGAAAGAGTCGACATAGCTGAAGGGACAAGCGGACGTTTGATACAGAAATCAAACGACAACTGTCACCATCTGACGTCAAAAATCAGGACTTCCCACGAAATGCACCATCAAGCGCGACCAAATGTCAGACCAAATGTCAGCAGAAACGCGGGCGCACGTCAAGACGAACATACAAGAAATGATTTGCAGAGCAAACGTCAAAAATATATCCACATACCACAACCTATCAGACATTAACTGTCAACTGTCAAGCAGCAATCTCATGTGCTACCAGAGGGGTGGAACTCAAGGCACGAGCGGGTCGAAGCCCAAACCAGCGACGACAAGGTTAAGCAAAAAGAAAAGAAAAGGAAAACCGCCCACCATCCGTCCTCCTACACCCAGATCGCCGCACAGTTGGACAAGATGAACGACCTGTACAAGCAGGAAGATGCTAGTGAGCGCACCAGATCACGAACCCCCGTCGGGCTCTGCTGACCATAAACAGGAGCCAAGCTAGAAGCCATATACGAGGAAAGGAAGGGGTTCGATCATCTGAATATACCGCAGATAACAGTCGTGAAGGCACGTACACAAACAACCAACTCTAAAAGTCGTTCGGACACTGACCGAGGAGCACCTTATTAGCCCGAAGACCTGGAGTTCAAAGGCGTAGACTATCCACCAAGCCTTCGATTGGTGACTAAAGACCACGACGGCGAGTACACAGAAGCTGTAATGAAAATACAAGGGGTATTGTGCGCAGCGACGCTGCCGCCTTTCAGGAGACCTATGTGCGTAACCCCCTATACGAATTTGACGATATTGCATCTAAGAGGAGACACCGTAGATCGACGAAAAGCATTAGCAACATACGAAACATGCGACAGTTTGTTAAGTTGACGGCGTTCGGCTCTCAGACGTTCCAGGAAGCGCATGATCGTATCGAGTCGATTCGTCAAGAACTGCAGACGAACGGGAAGAACGTCGTCCCACTGAAATTTTTACCATACGAGGGCAGCACATGCATCGAAGCTCATGCGAGGTACTTTACCGATAGGAACCTGGTCCCGTTCGAGAAGAGCCAGCCTTTCAGCGCTTTTGTAGACCCCTTCAGCGTGCTGGCCGACCTAAGGCCCGATGTATTTATCCACGGCGCAGACAACAAGGTCGACTACCTGAAGAGGACGGCGGATCGAAAAGGATGTACAAGGTGAGCACCCGCGTTCGGAGGATATGACCCATAGCTAACATTCTGACATACCAGATACACGTACGAGGACCCGGCGAACTTCAGAACCGGCGACATCGTAGAAATTGCCTTTAGTTGCGTAGCGGTACCTATCAAGGAAGACAAGCACATGATGTTTTTGAATCTGAAGGCGCTGACGCTTTTAGATAACAGCGTCAGAAAGGTACGAGATGGTAGACTACGAGCGATATCGATAGCTGAGATCTTCACGACAGGATGCAGAGAAGAGAATACGTGTATTCACCCCTCCTGCGACGCCTCAAAAGCTCAAGACGTTCAAGAGAAGGCAGGTGGCATACTTGGAGCTGGACTACGGAGTAGAAGAAGGAGGAAGCAACAAGAAAGCGAGAGAAGATGAGACGAGGTGAGAGCTGCGCCGTTCCTTCGATGTTCTTGCTTACGGAACGCTCACGAACCCCCAGCGAAGATAAAGGCGAGAAAGCAAAGGAGGGCGGAGAAGGAGTGGACAAGGGGGTGGGAACGTTGGAAAAGAACTTTTCGGGGATGAACGTAGATTAGACACGCAATGCTATTATATGACAAGTATACCCAGGTGATTCGTAACGAAAACTACGATTAATTAACACATATCACTGCCCAACCAGAATCATTGGAGAGGCAAGGGGGTAAGAGAGGGGATGGACACGTATGCTGGATGGCCGTCGAGCGATCCGTATAGACGGCAAACGAGGAACAGACACAGAACGTCGGCTGGCGTTACACCAAGCTTACACTCCGAAACGGCGAACAGTCGGGTAGAAGGTCATCGCGAAGGCCATCAGGAAACGGAGCAACGGAGAACAGAAGGCGTGGTCGGGGTTGACAGGCAAAGCGCGGAAAACGAAAATAGTGATGCACACCGGCAGTGTTATTACTTGGCAAAAACGGGGGGGTAAGGTACCCGAGTCAAAATGCCTCGGAATCTTACAATGTACGATCTAACTTCCTGGAAGTCGGATGGCCCTTTTAAATGCGCCCTGCGGTGGGTTCGGGCGCTCGACAGTGTTTTCTTTCTTCCAATCGGTATCTGCACTGCGATGCGGTGGTGACATAAACAGTTGCGCATGCTACCAAACCTTATAGAGCATAAACGCTACCTCCTGACCTCGAAACGACTTCGAACGCACGTTCTATGGATCTTCCACAACTCATTGTCCTTGTACATCGTAATAATCAAGGGGCCGTGGAGCCTGCAATCATGCAAGAAGCACCGCTATGCAGTATTTTCCGAATTGTGACCAACAACTCATGACCACACCCCCCTTCCAACCGCAGCAGCAACGGCATATATGTTCGAATTCCCAGAACTTCTGGGAACAAAGCATGCTGGCGTTTCAGAGTCAGAGGGCATTAAGAGGCCCATTGACAAATTTCCTTCATGCAGCTCGTAATAAAGCCAAAAAAGACTCGCAGAAAAGTAGAGCCTGCTGTTTTAGTCATTTCGAGTCCCATCGAAATGATCTTCGACACTTTTTGCTGCGGTCAACCAAGCACCGCAACTTTATGAGCCGCCCATCGCCAGGGCTAGAAGCGCCCAGATAAGATTAGATGACAGCGTGTGGCCTAACTACTGGGAACCTCGTACCATAACGCTAAAGGACAACTGCGCAGTAACCTGAGCGTCTCATTTCAGTCTTGAGCCATTGACGTCCAAAGCTCTAGAAATGAACTTGGTAACAGTAAAAATGGGAAGTGTATCCGAAACATTCTCATCAAAGCTGTAAGGGACGACAGTCCTGAGTCGGTGTCTAGCACAGCAGGATACCCTCGCATAGTCGAACGTAGGAGCAGGAATCGAAGGTATGGCCTATCTCTTGTCTCTACTCATTCGGCCTCCCTCAGAATAGGCCTCTCAAACACCCTCGTAGCGTCCTCCGCTCCATCCTCATCCTCCAAGTCAAAATCGAAGTCATCGTCTTCGTGAGTCTGCAAGATCAACGACTTGATCCTCGCTACAGTCTCCTCCATCTCTTGTTCCGCTTGCGTCCTTCGTCTTCCAGCTAGGTCCGGAACAGTCCCATCGGGACCAGGAGCAAGAGATTCGTAAGGGTCCCAGTCAATCTGCTTGCCCCTCCAACCGCCCTTGGAGTGAATGTAGTTCATGAATTGGCGCCAGAGAGGGTCGAGGGAGAGGACGAAGGGATTCCCAATGACGATGAGGAGTGCTTGCGCTCGGGTAATCGCGACTAAAGCAAGTGGTTGAGAGACCCCCGAATGGAGCGAAACTCGAAAGGGACTACACACCGTTCATCCTTCTGCTATTCGCAACAAATCCGAGAGATCGATGGATGTCAGAGGCGACGAAGTTGGTGTTACTTCGAACTGTAGACATGATAATGATTCTTCGTTCCTAAAGGAAGGGTTCTGAATGTCGCGCCCTCCTCGATTCGTAGACCTCTTACCTGTCCCTGGAATTCTTCCACACTCCCGACCTTGATGTCTCTCAGCTTGAACTCCTTATGAAGAAGATCTAGAATCTTGCAGCGTTGAGCGTGGTATGGTGTTATGACACCGATATCTGCTGCCTCTGAGAGCACCAATGTCTGTCAGTGGTATTCTCATCCAAGCACGAGAAACTCACTCAATCGTAATTTCTGATTCTCGAGCAACGCCTTGCAATACTTCTTGACCTGGGAAGCCTCGTCGACGTTGAAGAAAGATGGTGAAGATGCCTGGCGCTCATCTTTTCCAACGATTGCATGGAACACTAGGGGGAACCTCTTCTTCGGCAGCTCGTCGATATTTTCTAAGCTATGCGTCAGCGCACGGTTACCGCATGGCCTCAGTTCGGAGTTGTAGAACTGCTCGTTCGAGAATTCGAGAATAGCGGGGTGCGAACGGAAGTTCTTCACAAGCTTGACGATCCTAAATCCACACACATATCTTATCGGACGACTGATGCTGAGGACAATAGATTGACTTACGTGATACCCCTGCCACCAACTCCGTCCTGCCTTTCCAGATCATAAACATCCCTGTCCATAATCCTCGCCAAAAAGCTCGCCTTCAGCCCCAGCCCGCCCGCGACATCGGAGTTGACAACCGGTCCCAGTTGTCTGTCATCTCCAGCCAAGATCACGTTGGTCTTGTCATCGGCCAAAGCCTTGATTGGCAAAACGACCTCAGGCTCCTTGCCCTGACCTGCCTCGTCCACGAAAATATGGCTAAAATGTCCCCTCGGCATCCCCAGACTAGCCGGGACGCCAGCTGTGAAACAAGTAGCGACGACGACGCGGTACTTGACTATCTCTTGGACAGGCGGCATCGCAAAGACATTGTTATCGTTGATACAGGAAAATTCCTGTAGGCTCTCGGGAAGGTCTCCATATTTGCGCGATAGTGAGTTAAGTCGGAGGACGGCCAATTTGCCTCTCTTAGCTAGCTTCATAGCGAGGAGGTCGGCGGCAGAGTTGCTGGGAGCACAAGCGAGGATCTTGATATCCTCGTCCTTGTCGAGAAGTTGTTGTATTGCTTCGATAACCGTGACTGTTTTTCCTGTTCCTGGACTACAGTAAAGAAGGCGTCACTACGTTGATGGCACCAGGTAAGCAGAGGGAACTTACGGTCCAAACACAACGAACGGGACGCTTCCTGGCCTCAAGTTCAAAATCGCAGCAACCGTCTCCACTTGCTCTTCGTCCGTTTCCAACTCTCTGTTATGGAGGTGTATTTCCGACGTCTGTTGGGCTGTCACCCTTTTCATCCCATTCACGTCCCGTACCGATGGGAAGAAAATGCGTGAGGGGACGAAGCCATTCACCAAAGCGTGGTGCATGCGGCGGAACGTCAGCCGGTTCAGCACGAAACGAACGTCGAACTTGGTGCCTTTGTAGGTGCTGAAGTTATCTCCAAAGCGGAGGACGACGTCATTCATGCGGACGTCGTGTACCCTTCCTTCGAACCACTGCCTCTCAGTGAGTGACACACCGGAATCTGCATGACTGACGAGAATGAAGTCTCCAACCAGAACGGATGGCCTGTTCTCAGCCAGTCCGGGCACTTGTAACCTAGCAGCGGAATCATTGAGGCGACAACATGGCAAAGAAGGGGGAATGAACCTTACTCATATCGAGGATAATTAGCCTTCAGCTCGACATCCATCAGCGCATACTGCTCCAAGTCCTGCCTGACCTGTTCCTCCTCCACGTGCAGCAAGACTTGCCACCAAGCCCCGTATGTCTTCACATCGAACACACCCGGCATCAACCTCCTCACGTTCGCCTTTGCCACAGTCTTGCTCCTCGCAACGTCTGCGCGTCCGAAAGCCGCCTCAATCACCTTCTCCGGAACGTCGTACCCCGGTAGCTTCTCCTTCCACTGTGTAGGAGTCCATGTAGGCGGCCTCAGACTTTTGACGATCCTTAAGTCTTCGCTTTGAAGTCTCTCGACGCGCCTAGGTCCAGTATAAGCCTCTCGAGCTCCGATTTGCTCGTGGTCCTCCCTATCTCCAACCACAGCCTTCAAGCGCCTCGTAATCACGAAACTACGCTTGAGTTCGGTATGCCAGAACGCTAGCTCTAGCGTGTCTTCGTATTGACCCGGGTAGCTCGGCTGGAAGGCCACTAAAATGGTGCGAGCCGCCTTGGCCCCCTTTCCCGGGCGAACGACGTTCGATTTTCCCTTCAAGCGGGCCGAGAAATGGTCACCATACGGGTCTCCGCGCTTCGAAGAGGACATGCTGAGAGACGAGAGTGTGACTGCGTATCCTGGCTGGTAGTTGGTATTCTGGATGGTGATGGAAATCTCGACTGGCCGCGCGGTCTCGGTGTCGATGATACCGAAATCCACTCCATCGTCTTTACCGCTGACAGCTATCCCTTCTTTGTCTTCTTCGGCAGAGGCCATAGCTGCCTTGTATGCATTGCGCTTATCCCGAAGGTCGTGAGCCTCCAAATGTGAACCGTAGGAGGCAACGAAGATAATCCCGTTGCACCGTTCGCAGTTCCGCGTTGCCTCCGGGTCCGATGCATCGTAATGACCATCCTGCCCAAGGGCAGCAGCCTAGTTCATGATGATAAGCATCATTCAGTCTGTTCGAAGCATATGTTGGTGAAGAGCTTACCTGAGCCTCAGCTCTTTCCCTCTTCATCCGCGCGTATAGCGCCCTGTGCCTCTTCCCCCGCACATGAGGTATATAGTTCCTGGCCAGCAAGACCAATCCACACGAGCACTGCTGTATATCATGCCTCTTGCCACAGCCCATTCCAAGCGGGCACCCCGCAGGGGTCAAGCATGCTGCACAGTATCTTGGGTTGAGTTTGCCGGGCAAACTCGTCTTTTTCCGTGCCATGATAGGGGCGCGAATTTCCTGGTGTTAAATCGAGGTTCGTTCGTCGCGTTGTGTGTCGGGTTCTCGAAGCTTTCAGGGCTTTCCAACACTCTGGATGTTATGTTGAACAGTAGAGTGTATGGAGAGCACTGGCAAGAAGGAAGAAAACGAAGCTAAGCCGGAACGGCGGCCAACTTTCGGGAAAATGGCACGGCTTCGACCGTGGGTAAATTTGTCCCGTGCGTGAGCGATCGTATCTCATGCTCTCATTCAGCAGAGGACGTAGTGACCAGAGACGCAAAGGAACCAGAAGGTAAAACGAGATGAAGAGCATACCAGACCCAGCGGTGACAGTATGAGGTGAACCCTGTCAATGACATAATAATGAACGCATACGAGTCTCGCTAAAGCGACCGCCAGAAACTGTCAAATTAGTCTGATATCCCCAAAATATCGTTCGCGTAGATCATCACCACACTCTGGGTGAAGATTATACAGGCCAGAGATCTTCGACGCATCTAGATCGGCTCACACTCCCTCTTGAGCCACCCCAAAGCTCTCAAATCGTTCTTCAACAAAGGCGAAACCTTCTCCCACGTTTCTTGATGATACTCGTTCAACCAGCTCTTCTCTTGCTCTGTCAGAAGCGAAACGTCAACCAATTTGGTCTGGATGGGGCATCTACAACAAGGAACACAACATGAGCGCAAGGAGAACGACGGAAAACAGATAAAAACCCGTACACAGTAACATGTTCAAATCCGAGATACCCCTTCTTCCCAAAGTTGTTTGGAGTGGTTGCCTCTTTCACGAGGACAATGCTCTCGATCCGGATTCCGTACTGACCGTCTTCGTAGTATCCCGGCTCGTTAGACACAGTCATTCCAGGCTTGAGAGGGGTGTCGTGATAAACTGCGGCAGATATACGTATTGACGCCAATTATACAACAAAGGCTGCAATCGAACTTACCGATCCGTATGCCGATACCTTGAGGCCCTTCGTGGATGTTGAGGAAGTGGCCAACGCCGTGTCCGGTTCCATGGCTGTGACTGGTAAGTAAGATTTTTCATAGAGTCATCTCCTACGTCTACGCACCGATAATCTGTAAAAAAACATTGGGCCACCAAATGGGTCTCAATAGTGCGCCATCACATACCTAAGCCATCTTGCCACAGAGCCCTTCGTGCAAAGGAATCGCTATGACACGGTCAGTATGTTTGAGAGACGGTCCGCGATACGGGCCTACATCACGAAACCGGTCGTCCCAGTCGGAAAAATGGCCGTGTCGATGGATATGTGGCCCTGAAGCACCCTCGTAAACGCGCGAATCTCTTCAGGCCTGGGAGTTCCGAAGTGCTGCGCACGAGGGAAGAGCGGCCAACGTTAAGCCAGTTCCGGTGCCATCACTCGCATTAACTTACCCATGTCCTTGTAACGTCAGTTGTGCCATCGAGGAATTGAGCTCCAGAATCGCACAGGTACACCTGAAATCGGAATTAGCGCCCGCCGACCGGAGACGTGGAAACAGGGGGAGACCTACTTGTTCCTTCTTGATAATAGCGCAATCATTCGGATCAGGCTTGTAATGAATGACAGCTAAACCACAGCTGTTCATCAGCCCACGGCCCTTTGAACTTAAATGCCGAAGACAAAACGCTTACCTCCATTCGGTCCAGTCGACGAAATAGTGGCAAACGACGATCCCTTGAATAGATCCAACTCTTTCCTAAAGTTTTCCAGAACCTCTGCACCCTGCCACTCGTTCACCTCTTTCCCCCCGTTCAACGCCTCCTCCAGCCAGGCAAAGTACCGGGCCAAAGCCACACCGTCTCTAATATGACTCTGCCTAAAGCCTTCCAGCTCCGTAGCGTTCTTGATTGCCTTGAGGTTGGCTACGGGCGAAGGGACAATCTTGTGGTAAACAGGCAGTGGGGGACTGGGTGAAGCAGCACCGAAAGACGATGAGGGCGAAATCGATTCAACGATGGCTAGTGATGCTTGGTTCGGGACAAGGATTTTCGGCTAGCAAAAGATAAACGGCAGCGTGAATAAAGAGCCAATTTGAAGGAAGAAGAAGTACTAGAGCGACTGCTTACCCCATCTCTTGATCCATCCAGGCCCAGTGCCTCTGGAAGCCCCTTCAGATAATCAAAGATTTCTTCGTAAGGCCGTATCTCGACTGCCTCTCCCAGGTATTCTCGCGCGCTTTGTTCGAGTCTCTTACTCTCCACAAACAAAACCGCTGTGTCCGTTGGGACAACAGCGTACGCAAAGAAGACTATAGATGAGCGTCAGAGAACCCTTTTCGGAGGTACTTTCAAGAAGGCAAAGCACACCAGGGTTATAATTGACATCGGAGCCCCGTAGGTTGAACAGCCAAGCCACCTCGTCCAGCATGTTTACGACAAAAGCTTTGGCATTTTCCTTATCCAAGGCTTGCCTCACTTTTGTCAATTTGTCGGAGAATGGCTGGCCTGTTTCGATCATTCACGCGTCAAAGAGATAACTTTGATTCAAACCACGAGGCCGACATGCGTTACGCACCTGAGTACTTTTCGTCCAGATAGAAAACTGGATTATGCGGTTTCGGCGGTCGATCTGTTCCCCAAACTTCGTCAACAAGATTATTCCTGAGCAGGACGAGCTCAGAATTCTTAGATTCCAGATTCTTCTGTAGAGCGGCGGCGTCGCCTGCAACGATGATCGTTGGGTCGATTCCAATCTTCAGCGAACCGTCCAGATTCTTGAGAAACCAGACCCCACCGTAAGCGGAGTGTGGACAAATAGAAGAACGGCCGACTGACTCTGTGAAGGAAGTTCTGCCATGTAGGTATATCTGAGGCGGGCAAGTGGTTAACGCAGCGTGTATTGTGAGTAAACAAATTCGTACCTGGTAATCCTAGCTTCATCAAGGTCCAGTTCCTGGCATGTCGGTCAGCTTAGGGGCAGCGTGAAGCACAAATTGACGATACTCACTCATCCAACTCTTTCTCAGCTTGTAAGAAGTACCGTCCATCTGTGAACAGGTAAGCTTTGCGGAGAGTAACGACCGCGCAACCTGGGGGAAATAACTTCAGTCCGTTGAAATGCCTTCGAAAGACGACGCGTACCCGCAGACCCTGTGAACCCAGAGATGAAAGCCCGCCGTTTGTCGCACTGGGCAAGGTACTCGCTGTAATCTGTCCAAATTGAAAATCAATTTTTAAGACGAAAGCCAGACGAGTCTTTAAGAGGCTGAAAGACGCACGTTGATCTTCGCTGGGCACAACCCAAACATCCAAACCCTCCCTCTTCATCAACTCTCGCAACTTAGCCAGCCGCTCCGTCGTATCGACACTCTGCGTTCCTTGAGCTCCCATATCTTCTTCTGCGCTTGGTGCTCTGACCCACAAGGGTTCTCAAAGGATCGCAGGATGGTGATGATGATGAAAGAGATAAGAAAAGCAGGGGCCCGGGAGAGGTACGATGTTCATATACTTTGCGAGGTGACCGAGCAGAAGACAGCCCAAATACATGCATCCCATCTGTCCGTTCTTCTGGGTCACAGACACCCAGATGTGAAGGATACCGTGCAGCCAATCCGAGAGAAGCTATTATGTTCGTTAGCGCTAAAACGTGGATTCGAGGACGGACCTTGTAGACCCACAGAGTTCTCGGATCAGCCTCGAGGATGGGAAAGGTCACTGATCGACCTAATGGCCAGACACGAGCCATGAACCGCTCTTTCTATGGTATGGCCCAAATGAAATTGGGACAAAGAACACACCAGAGATGAAGATGCTGTCGATGAGATAACGGACGGGTGCACCAAACGCCAGACGACGGGAAATGTATATCCAGAAATGACTTCCACGTAGATCGGCATCACACAAAACATGCAAGTAATGTATGAAAGATCAACGCATTTAGATCGACTCACACTCCCTCCTAAGCCACTCCAAAGCCCTCGTATCGTTCTTCAACAAAGGAGAAACCTTATCCCAAGTCTCCTTATGATACTCGTTCAACCACTTCTTCTCTTGCTCCGTCAGAAGCGACGCGTCGACGAGCTTAGTTTGGATTGGGCACCTACACGGCACGCAAAGTCAGCTCAAGGCGAAAACAGGACGTGTAAGAGGAGTCAAAGGGGAAAGAGACGTACAGCGTAACATGCTCGAATCCGAGATATCCCTTCTGCCCAAAGTTGTTCGGTGTCTCTGCCTCCTTAACGAGGACAACGTTCTCAATTCGGATTCCATATTGTCCGTCTTCGTAGTACCCCGGCTCGTTAGACACGGTCATGCCAGGCTTGAGAGCGGTGTTGTTGAGAACTAGAGAGGAGTTGTCAATCTTCCTTCTGAAAGGCACCGATGGCAACGAAAAACTCACCGATCCGCACGCCGATGCCCTGAGGTCCCTCATGAACATTAAGGAAGTGGCCTACCCCATGTCCAGTTCCGTGTCTGCCACAAGCGCGTTCAAATTTAGTCCCAGCAAGAGAGAACAAACATACCGATAATCTATAGCAAAGGCGGATCATCGTGAGTAATTTGAGAAGGTTGAGAAGCTATCAATACCACGCACCCAAGCCGTCTTGCCACAGGGCCCGACGCGCGAAAGCATCGCTGTGTAGAGAATTGACTTCTCGTTCAACGATGATAATGTGAACCTACTCACATCACGAAACCAGTCGTCCCAACTGGGAAGATCGCCGTGTCGATGGAAATATGACCTTGAAGCACCCTCGTAAACGCCCGAATTTCTTCAGGTTTAGGTGTCCCAAAGTGCTGTGCACACGGGAAGCGGAAGCTCAGTCAGCAATCTGTCGAACGCCGTAATATGAGGCAAGAAAATTAATTACCCATGTCCTTGTAACGTCCGTCGTCCCATCGAGGAACTGAGCTCCAGAGTCACAGAGATATATCTGAAACGCAATGTGTTGGTATCATGAAAGAAATGCTGAGGCGGGAGATGATGACCTACTTCCTCCTTCTGGATTATGGCACAATCCTTCGGATCAGGCGAATAATGAATAATAGCTAACGAACGAACAGCGTCTCATCAGCCCACACCCTTTCCAAACGCCCCAGCAAGCGAGCAAGAGATACGCAGGGGAAACGAAAAACATACCTCCATTCGGACCCGTCGACGAAATCGTCGTAAACGACAACCCTTTGAACAGCTCCAATTCCTTCCTATAGTTCTCCAAGACCTCGGCGCCTTGCCACTCATTCACCTCTTTCCCCTCGTTCAGCGCTTCCTCCAACCATGCGAAATACCTTGCAAGAGCAGCACCATCCCTAATGTGACTCTGCCTAAAGCCTTCCAATTCCGTTGCGTTCTTGATCGCTTTGAGGTCGGCTACGGGCGAAGGGACGATCTTGTGGTAGATGGGTGGGGGACTCGATGAAGAGGTAGCGGAAGAAGGTGAAGGGGAGATGGACTCGACGATGGCGATGGATGCTTTGTTCGGGACCAGAATTTTAGGCTAGCGGGGGAAGACCAAAAGTCGGGGCGATGAGCGAAACTTGAACACATGTGAAAGCACAAGAATGATTGCTTACCCCATCTTTCGACCCGTCCAAACCCAGTGCCTCGGGGAGACTCTTCGAATAATCGAAAATCTGTTCGTAAGGTCTGATCTCAACTGCATCCCCCAGATACTTTCGCGCGCCTTCTTCAAGTTGCTTGCTCTCGATGAACAAGACAGTGCTGTCTTTCGTGATGACGGAGTATGCGAAGAACACTGTAAAGAAAATTGTAGATGAGTCCGTGGTACCTATGGAGTGAATAGAGAAGGTAAGGCATACCAGGGTTGTAGTCAATATCGGACCCCCGAAGGTTAAATACCCAAGCCACTTCATCCAGCATGTTCACAATAACAGCTTTGGCATTTTCCTTGTCCAAAATCTCCCTCACTTTCTTGATTTTGTCGGCGAAGGACTGGCCTGTATCCACGCACAGATTTGTTCAACTCATGCTCGAGTAGGGGGTGGGGTGAATCCCTGACGCACCTGAGTACTTTTCGTCCAAATGAAAGACGGGATTGTGGGGCTTGGGTGGTCGGTCGGTTCCCCAGACCTCGTCAACGAGATTGTTCCTGAGCAGGACGAGCTCGGATTTCTTGGGCTCCAAGTTCTTTCGCAGAGCAGCAGCGTCGTCGGCGACGATGATCGTCGGGTCGATTCCAATCTTCAGCGACCCGTCCAAGTTCTAAATTATCGAACGCGTTGTGATGAGTGGAATTTTGAGCAGAAGATGCGAGGTGTCTGACCTTGTGAAGGAAATCCTGCCATGTGGGTACGTCTGCGATAACCAGTCGGTCAATATGGAGGGATTGTGGATGCTTCAACACGAACCTGGCAATCCTTGCTTCATCAAAGTCCAGTTACTTGAAGATAAATTAGCTAAAGTAGTCACGAGGATTTGGCGGTATCCCTCACTCATCCAACTGCTTCTCAGCTTGCAAGAAGTATCGTCCATCCGTAAACAGGAAAGCCTTATCGGCCGTAACGACCGCGCACCCTGTAAGACATAAGGTTAGCTTCGCTGAGCAACTGAACTCTATTTCGACAAAGAGGAATCCTCACCGGCAGATCCGTTGAACCCAGAGATGTAGGCCCGTCGTTCGTCGCAGTGCGCGAGGTACTCGCTGTAGTCTGTTCCCCAACGGGACTTCGATTCAGAGAGGCTGAATCAAGAGACTTTGAGACGTACGTTGATCCTCGCTGGGCACAACCCAAACGTCCACACCTTCCCTCTTCATCAACTCTCGCAAGCTCGACAACCGCTCCGTCGTATTGACTCGGTGAGTTCCCGAGGCTCCCATATCTTCTTCACTTGTGTCAAGACTGTGATGATCCCTTGCGGTGGTCGAGGTCGATAGAGCTCGTAGCACAAGCCTCCTCTGATAGTTCAAACGGTGAGGTCCAAGCTGTCGCCGAGATGAACGTTCGAAGCAACTCGAATACAAGTTCCGGATGTATCGTGGATCAGTGGAACCAGAGGAAAATGCAAAGGTTCTCGGAGGATTACAAGATGATGAAGATAGAGATAATAACAGCGGTGGCTGGCGAGGTGTGACCTGCTTTGCAAGTGCTCTCCTGACCGACCACATGTCACAGGAAGACGAGACCAAATGGATTCATCGATCCGGTCACGAATGCTCTTGAATGATGACGTTTCTGCTGGCAGTCAACCGAGATAAGATAAGATGCATCGATTGCGTGTTCCGGGTCCGTCGGCGTTAGCCCGTCGGCGTTACCGACAAACTGCACTTACAGGACCAACACCCACATCCCCCCATCCATGCGACGACCAAGAGGATCCACAACTGTGCTCCGTTCATCTCGATGTCGCTTGAGCTTATCAGCAGCAAGCTACGACAGCCGATTGCAACCTCTTTGTCCTTGCTTTGTCCCCCACACAAATTTACGAGAAAAATTGATTCCTTGTTCAACACAAGCAACTGTACATGTGGACTCGCTCGGACTGTGCACTGCGGGATATGGCTTAGTTCTATTGTTCTTCTATCTGTCAACACCCACCTACAGCACTTCATGGGACCACCACGAACGACGCACACACTGTTACCATGGACTGTAGCACTATGATAACTCCCTTGTCGGCAGGCGAGTATAAAAAACTTGCAGCTGCTGGGAGCCTTCAATCTATTCCTACTTCCAATCTCTTCTACAACACTCCAGTTCTACTTCTCACTCACCCATTCGACCTCATGGCGCGACTGTGGCCCAAGTCTCTCCAGAAGTCCTCCAAGACTTATACCCAGGACTTGTCGGGTTCCTCGATCTTGTCGTACTCTCGGAGCCATGACTCCTTATTGCATCCGCCCAGGGAGGACGATGGTTCAATCGAAGACGAGCGCCAATGTAACACACCGCTCACGATATCGCCCCCGTCCGAATCGAAGGAGGCTTTTCTGCAGTCTCAGAGCTTCCACTCGTCCGAGGATACCACACAGGGAGAAGTGAGCCCGAGGGCGCGAACCTCTCAGCTCAACTTGATGGAACTGCTCCCAGCCGTGCTTTCTGCGTTCAAACCGAAAATGTTGGCAGTTGGCGCGGAAGAAGTGCCACATAGACCGGACCTTCAAGACGGCATGTCTTCAAGCCCTCCATCTTCACAACGCAGGCAGGCACGAGTTCTTAAAAAGCCCAGAAAGGACCACCACTAGTTCTCAAGTAGTAGTTGTGCTCGGTTTTGTGACGCCTATGCGTCTATCATACCCAATGGACTCGAACCGCATGACGATGACTATAGCCTCTACGAATATGTGTATTAAATGTCTTGTGAATGGACCGCTGGCGCTGGCGCTGAGAACCCGAAATATACTGCTACTGGCAAGGTCATCATACTTAAAACGAGTCAAACCGAAGGATCGACGGCGCTCGGCCCTGGTCAGGAGTCAGAAGTCTACGATCCGGTCACGAATGCTCTTGCGAAAGCTGAATTTTTGAATTGAGAACTTTCAGACGGAGAGCTCTTAGTCTCCCAGGGCGTCTACCTTATTCGATTCGCGTCGCTTTATGGTCTGGCCAGGCAGTGTTCGGGGTCCATCAACAAGAGTTGCAGCGACCGCCAAGGACCGCCTTCTGGTTTCTCCTCCACATCCACATCACACACACACATCCCGCATCCACGAGACGACAAAGGAGATTCACAAATGTTTCGGGTCGATCTAGATCTCCTCCGCTTCTCTTCTTGACGTCTCTTGAACCTACGGCAAACATATCTGGCTCAAGTCGACAACCTCTTTGCGCATAAAACGAGACTTACGAGAGAGACAGGTTCATCGATTCCTCAAGGAGCTGTCAAATTGCTTGGACCATGCACTGGGGGGTATGGGCATGGCTTAATCTTATTGTTCTTCCATCTGTAAACCTGTGTCTACACCATTCGTAGGAAGGTCGTGACGACCGACGCACACACTGACACCATGCGATGTCCCATGCTGTGGCAGTAAATAAAGTGACCTCGTCGGCGGGTGAGTATAAAAGACTTGTAGCTGTCGGAATCGCTCATCTTAGTATCCTACCCTCTTCTACTACACCACTCGAATCCTTCGATAACCCTTTCCATACTCACACCTTGACCTTTGACCTCATGGCGCGGCCTTGGCCCAAGTCTCAACAGACGTCCTGCTCCTATACTGGTTATACCCCATACTTACCAATGGCAGGCCCTTGGACTTTACCAGACTCTTTAGCTTCCTTACAGACTCTTGGAGGAGACGTCAACGCCACCCACGGCCCAAATGAGCGAAAGAAGAAGCCATTGCGCCCGCCTCCGAAAGAGCACCGGGACCCGCCTCCAAGCAAAGAAAAGCGTCCATATTATCCACCGCTCCCGTCTGTTGAAATGTGCATGCACCTTCAGCAGCCAGCGGCATCACCCTCGTCCCGTTCGAAAAAGGTCGTCCCGCAGCCTGAGCCTGAGAGCCCCCACTCGTTCGAGAATACCACGCAGAGAGAGGTGAGCCACAGGGTAGCTTTGTGGGTAGCCGAACAATTTCGACTGAGGGAGGAAACGCAGCGTCTGCTCATGCTGGCTGAGCAGTCTCGATTCGAGGCACCACGACCGCTCCCACCCGCGCCGTTTGGGTTTAAACCGAAGCTGTTTGCACACGGCTGGGAGGAAGCATCACACGTACCGGATCCTCAAAACGGCGCGCCTTCTAGTTCACGGCGCAGGCGAGCACGAGGGCGGGAAAGGGACCGTTACTAGAGCGGAAGTATTCATGCGCGGTTCTGCAGAAACATAAGTATGTCGGTAAGAGACATACATGGCTACATAAGTTGTTCCAGTGGCTTCAGTTCGACGACGATGATCATGATTATTTCACACACGCTGGACTTGGACTGTATGACAATACCTATGACTATGACTATGAATATGAAGATGTGCGTTGTAACTGTCTTGTGCATGGACTGCTGCGGTTGAGGACCCGGCCATGAAGTTGACTGATATTTTGGCGAGGACTTCGAAATTTAAATGGGAGGAAGAAGTAAGGTGATCCCAGTTTTAAAGCGTTTGACTCCTAGTCTCGAAATCTCTTCAGAGCGAAAGCGGTGTCCCATTTGTGCAAGGTCATGCAGTATTCCGTGCCCTGAGAGCCTGTTGACGAAGTCACCGAGATAAGATAAGATTTAGATGTATCAATTTCGTGCGAACATAGAGGTGAAGGTTCGGAATGGGAAATGTCGATGAACGTTCGGCAATGCTCGACATTTCTCGTTACTCTCCTAGCCTGAGTGCGTTGGCTTCGACTCTCTATGGTTGGCACTGGTCTGACAGCACTCGGGTCCAGTGAGCGAGTTGCGCTGACCACGCGGCGCGAGCTTGAACCCTGTTCCTTGTTTCTCCCCCAACCCACATCCGAGTCCACACACTGTCCACCCAACGACAAAGAGGGTTTGCAACTGCTTTGAGGGTCGACATACATCGCCTCCCTTCTCATGATGCTGTGTAAGCTCTGACCCGGGACCAACCTGCGACAGCCAAATCGGGCTCAACGACCTCTTTGACCAGAACAGAAGCGACTTACGAGAAAACTGAGTGCATCGATTACTCCGAGTCGAGCGAAGCAGGAGTGGACTTGTTTTTTTTTTGTACTGTGCACTGGGGGTTATGACTTGCTTCTATTGTTCTTTTGAATCCATCTGCACACCCCGCCAACAGCACGTTGTAGGACACCCACGACCGACGCACACACTGTTTCCATGGGATGTGGCCTACATACGATAGCGGCCTTGTTGGCGGGCGGTTATAAAAACCTTGGAGCTGTCGGAGCCATTCATCATACTATCATTCTCTTCTACAACACTCCAGTCCCCCCAATTATCCACTTCTCGCTCACACCATCGACCTCATGACGTCGCCAGGCTCTCTAGCTTCGTTCCAGACACCCGCGGGGGACACAAACCTCAGCAGCGACCCTGGAAGGAAGCGACCAAAGCTGCGTCTTGAAATCCCAGACGCGCGTCAATCTCATCCACCGCTCCGGTCCTTGAACGTGCGCCCTCAGCAGCTACCGGAACTACCCCCGTCCCTTTCGAAGAAAGTCGTCCCGCAGCCTCAGAGCTCCCACTCGTCCGAGTATACCCCACCGAGACAGGTGAACCCGAGGGTAGCTTCGTGGGTTGCAAGCCAGTATCGGTACAAGGCGAACACGAAACTGCTGACAGTCGAGCAGTCTCAATTACAGGCACCAAATCCGGCACCACCACGCGTACCGGATCCTCGAGGCAAGGCGTCCTCGGGTTCACGGCCAACAGTGCGCAAGCAAGCACAAGTATCTCGAGGGAAAGGAACTTCCGACGTTATGTCGGAGAGTTCCCTCTGGGACAAGTACGGCACGAGCACCTCAACCTCGTCTGATTAGAATGACGACTCTTACAAGGTTAATTTATTAATTAACCAAGTGATACTGTGCCTATGATTGTAGATATGTGCATGTAACTGTCTTGTGTATGCTGTGTATGGACTGCTGGCGCTGGCGCTGAGAATCTGTAATTTACTGCTACTTTGGCGAGGACTTCAAAATCAAAATGGGAGGAAGTGAGCTGATTGAAGCGTTTGGGCTCTCGTTTCGAGATCTCTTCAGAACGGAAGCGGGGTCCTCTATTAAGACTGTTGAATAGGCGGTATCATTCAGGGTCTACCTCGTCGCCTGAGTAATTCCAATGACCAGTGGCTCGAGAGCTGCTAAGCCCTTTCCGTCGCATTCAAATCCATCGACAAAGCAAGGAGTTCAAATTCCATGACTTTCGGTCGAATCGAGATCAAACATGAAGAATTACTTTCTTCGTGGAACATCATCAAGGTGCTAGGTTTGGGGATGCTTTGCAATACAGAGAGCTCGGTAGACTCTCATACTCTGGTAGCTCCACTCTGACCTCGGCCGTCCGATTCGCGTCGCTGCGGTCAGGCAGTGTTTGGGGTCCATCTTCCAAAAGGTGAGAAACCAGGTCCGACTAAAAGCCCTGTTTCTTCCCGTCCACATCCTGCCCGTCCACTGTCCGACGACGAAGAGGATTTGCAACTACTTCGGGGGACGACAGACATCGCCTCTGGTTCTCTTCTTGATGTCGTTTAGTTTTCGAACCAGCAGCAACCTAACGAGAACCAAATCTGTTTCACCACCGCTTTGACCATACAAAAGACGACTTACGAGAAAATAGGTCCATCGCTTCCTCAACCTCAGCGTGCATTTGAACTTGCTTGGACTGGGCACTGGCGAATCGTGACTTATTCTTATTGTTTCGTCTGTGAGCCCCGAACCTCGTAGAGCCGCCACAACCGACGCACACAAGACTGTTACTATGGGATATGTGTGCTTAGGCCCCCAGTGTGGTATTATAGCGACTGTGTCGGCCGGCGCGTATAAAGATCTGCAGCTGGCGGCGCGACTCGATCCACTATCCCTACTGCCACCCTCCACTATAACGCTCTGATCCCTCCTTACTCCACGTCTAACTTACAAGATGATCGATACCTCAGGGTCACGCCTGAGTCGAGGGGCTTCCAGCCAGTATACCTCTCTACAGCCGCCCGTGAAGCACGTCCACTTCAGCCACCCTCGATATCACAAGCCATTACCCAAGATCCCAGAGCAGCGCTCACAGCCTCGAACCTACGACCAGCGTCAAGAGAGATATCTCATTGATCCAGTGCCAATGCGACCACTCCTAGCTGGGCATCCAGTGGATCCGAACCAAAAGCCGATAATTTCACATCCTTCCCGTTTGCAGGCCAGGGCCCTTCCGGCGTCTCAGAGCTACCAGGATACGAGATATCGAAAGGGGAACCCAAGGGTAGACGGCCAGTCTCGGAAAACTCAAGTATCAAACGCTGGAGGCGAGACTCCACGTTCATGGCGCTGGCGGCCACGACACCGTTATCAATAATAATATCCAGGTATTTATGCTCGGCTTTTGCATAAGTACTATGGGAGGCATGGCCTCGCTTCCCTCCTCGGTATGATGATTGTGCTTTACGGTACCCCATGGACCTATGTGAATATTTGACTATGCATAATAATTATGACCACGAGTAACTCTGTTATGGACTACCGCGAGCTCGAAATTCACCGCTACTTCAACAGGACTTGACAATTAGCATGGGTGGCAGGGAACTGAGGTGACCGAAGTGTTTGCTACCTGGTTTTGAGGGCGGAAGCAGTTGCTAACTAAGTGTATTTGAGGAGGTGAAAGAGGAGCGGGCGGGCGGTGTTCCGGGTCCACCTTCTAAGGAGAGCACAGCTGTGCCGAGGCAAATTACCATCTCAGTCTCATCCACATCCGCTGACAAGTTGAAATTGCTTGGACCGGAGATATTGCTTGTATTGTTCCATCTACAGCAGCCAGGGAGACACACAGGTCGGTTACCATGGTTTGGGCTGTGGCACACAATAGCGATCCTGTCGGCAGGCCAGTAAGTATAAAATATGGGGGCCGGCACTCGTTTCGTCGCCCTTCTCAACCCCCTTCGACATTGACAACACTCGACCACCTTGTTGACATTCAGCAACACTCTCACCTTGAACATGGCACACTTGCGGCGAAAACCTCGACACGTGCCCGTCACCACTTTCCTCTTCCTACTACTAACCTTTCCGAGACTCCGCCACCGGAGCGCTCGAGTCGCAATAGGCGAGCTAGGCGTCTTCCTTCTTGTCGCAGAGAGCATAGAGACCCTGCTCAGCAAACAGTGGACTTGGAGTATTATGATAAGTGGGGAATCCTATCTTGCACCCGTTACACCAACGGGCCATTGCCAGAATCATCCAGGTTGCTCAAGGATCCTATATACTATGACGCCAACGAGCCCGTTCCTATTTCACTGCCAGAATACGCTCGATCGTGGTCGCTGGCATCATCTGACATGTATGAAAATTCACTGCCAGAGCTACCAAAGGAACACCGGGACCGCCCGGCTGAATTCAATGGAAAGCTCGAATATGTTCCAATGCCAACGCCTCCAACTCTGCGCCCTCTGCAGCCAGCAGAATCAACATCGTTCAGCTCAACGGCTTCCGAGCAGCCTCTGCCTCTAATCTCCGAGTCCTGCCCCGGACATACCATACAGAGTGAGGGAAACTCGACCATGGCTTCGAATTCCCACCAGATACAAAATGAGAGGCTTCGTAACCTGTTGTTTTCTCCACTTCCTCCTCCCGAGCGTCGTCGCAACCGTGACAGGCCCAAATAGGTCCCGATCCCAGGGATTTTAATGCTCGTTTCTCATAGGTACGGCAAGGGGCATAGTCGCGCCTGGTGCTTCCTTGTTCCAGTGCCCTCTTCTTGATGAAGCGTGCCAGTCTATGTTTGACTACCGATAGACTTTACACAATGCAAATGGGCTGCATACGGATTGGATCGAACTCGAGGTGCATAGCGAGTGGTGCATTGGCGAAAACTTAGAAAAGACTCCAATGAGTGGGGAAATGAGGCTCCGCAATCGACCACCAACCCCAGATCATAGAACCGATGATCGAAGTGTTCGGTATCTAGTTCTCAGGGCAAAAGTGGGGATCCCGCTGCTTCGCAGTTAAGGTTTGGATCCCCTTGTGTTTTTTCACAAGAGCTTTGGGAAGTTCTTCGCACATCATTTGTTGTCGTAACCATATCCAGAGCTGCAGGGCAGCTCTGAACATTGGATAAAAATAGAGCGTACTCACTGAGCATCACAGTTGAACGATAGCTCGCGAACCTTTCAGCTGCAGAACTCGTGGTCGGGTAATCAGGGGGCACAGGCCCGTTGTTCAGCCCCAGTCTCCCTTAAGTTGCGACGTGAAAATATGTGGAACGTGACTGAAGGATGAAACATGGGCGCTCAAGAATCAGTCGGGTCCCTAAATAGAACCATGGCTTCCCCCAAAGGTCGTTCTGCCTTTGATGAAGAATATCAATTGCACAGACATAGTCAAGGTTCTTGAGTAAAATCCACGGTATTCACGTATATGAACGCGGACCGGATTACTGACATACCGACAAGTTCCCGTGGCCATGAATCAGGGAGATATATATCTTCTTCCGAACGTGATGCGTCGTTCAAAGCGGACGAATCGGGAAACTGCAGGCCAAGTATTGGAGAGGAACGTTTTGTTTTTGTGGGGACTCATATTTCCAAATTACCGGCTGATTTCGCACCTCTGTTGATACGGTCAGCTCTAGATCTGTTGGTGTTTTGACTCCAAGTCTGCGCTATAAAGGCCGCGAGCCCGACTCGGACCTGACCGAATGGGTCTTAGGCCTGCCTTTTTTGATTCGATGACAATTGCTGCCGACTTCTGTGTTTGTTCTCCTCAGCGCACGACGATAAACTAGCCGAGATTTCAGGTAAATCATTCTCGAAATCAACAAGAATATCTAGAGCTGTTCTGGTATCATCCTGGCCAAATATTTTCGGCAGCAAGTTCAACATCATCGCGTACCAATTCATGATCAACTACAACAAATTTCTGAGGGTTTTACAACAAATTATCGAGTACCAAGCAATGCGAGTCCATATTCATCCTTTCGTAGAGGCCAAATGACCTTTATCCGCTCCCAAATATTCCACTTAAGTGAAAGGAACGTTGATAGACCTGGTTCCGGGAGTATAGCAGAACCCGTTGTCCAACCTGGTTCCACAGCTGGAGTACTGGTTGCAGGAGCCACCACATCCAGCACGGTCGCAAAATCCGACGTTGGTCGTCGCCGACAGGCACTGAGTGTCCGGAGCGTTGAGGCACTTGGAGTTCCCGTTATAGACGGTGCAGTCTCCGCCGCAAACGTTGTTGGTGCGACGGTTGCAGTAGACGACTCGGGTATTCAAAGCCGCACGATCGGCGAGGGGGTTGTTGTCGAAGTCGGAAACGAACGTCAATTTAGCGTCGGTGGTCGCGAGCCAGTTGTCGAGCTCAGCGTCAGTGACCACACTTGCTGCAACCTAGATCAATTGGTTAGCTCTATGTGTCGATTACATCGACGAGCGGCAACGAGATCCTTACGGGACTGGCAGCGACGCTAGTGGCCAAGAGAGCGACAGTAGCGAGTTGAGCGAAGACGGCTTTGAGAGTGAAATGCATGTTTGCGAATTCTGAGGAGATTAGCTCTCTTGAGCTCAGACTTTATACCTTTTTACCTCTTCTTCTTTCGGCCGGAAGCTCGAGATTCGGATTAATGCCCAGACTTGAAATGACAAATAAAAATCTTGGAACAGTTTCATAGGTCCGAAGAGAAGGCCTGGCACCTTGTGTTACGATATGCTTCAACTCCTGTATTACTTGGTCGATTCTCAGCGTCAATCCAAACCTCCCGGTGAAATTCAGGATCACAAGTTGCCTACTAGCAGTGAAGTGTCCTGGAACAACTGCTAGTTAGCGGTATCGATTCCCCCACCAGGTTCGATGGTTGAAATCGGTATTCACTGGATCGACAGCAACTTAGAGTTGAAAAGAGGGTCCTCCGTGGTTTGCAAGGTAATGTCTAGCCCCGAAATGCGGACCATGACAAAGTTCTGATGGCAGTATTCGGGCTCAGATCGTCCGAGATGATTTTGATTTTGATTTCGCACAGCAGCATTGAACTTCGAGGTCCATTCCCCAGTGCCTCCCACCGGAAGACTCGGGGCTACCGCTTCTCGTCATTCTACAGCAAACATTCGTCGATGTATGGAAGCACGTTGTTCTTATTATAGTATCCAATTCCGTCAACCGACTGAACTTTAATATATCTCGAGGTTCGAGCATGCGTTTTCTCGGGCGCATTCTTCATTTGTCCTTGAACATCGCAACCAGGAAGTACTGTGACCTCCATTGAGTGTCATCTGACTAGCGCCAACCGTACGAGAAGCGCTACTGCGCATATATTTCAGCATTTCCAAGGTCTGCTGTTCGTGTCTAGGCGCCTCCCGAAGCGGAGTAACAACGGCATACGTCAATCTTGGGACCTTTGTGGCAACGTTTCGAAGGGCATTGAACGGCCGATCAGTGTTTCGACTCAGACATATCAAAGAAGGTATGGAGGTCGAGCACGGTTGCAGAACCATTCATTCCCTGTTGTAAGAAACGTCTGGCGTTGTAACTGGGCTGCGGAAGAAGCTCTGCAAGCTCGAAATGGTCACTCAGATGTGATGCTTGCGGTTGGGAGCTGGAGTAATAGCTTGAAACATGGCTGCTGATGACTCCGTCTCTCATTCGTAGCTGACATTGGCTCTTCAACTTGCTGGGATGGATCATGATGTTTGCACATTCCCGTTCAGAAGCGAAAAGCGCTTCCAGCGACTGTCGAAGTAAATGCCCAAGCAGAGAACACCGGGAGAAGCTTTGATTCAAAGTCTTTGACATTGTTCTTTCAGACATCGCTCGTTGTAATTCGTCACAGTAATCTCGTATCTTGTTTAAATCTGACACCATTTCCATATTGTTTACAAGGTTACAACTAACAAATTCAGGTCCGTGTACTAGTGCATTTACGTTGTCTTCAACCGCGATCAGTAACTACCAATGTCCATAGTTAAACGTGAACCCGTTGTAGCGGTCGAACAACCACAATGCGATTCCTTCAAGTGAACGGGACATTGATAGACCTGGTTCCGGGAGTATAGCAGAATCCATTGTCCAACCTGGTTCCACAGCTGGAGTACTGGTTGCAGGAGCCACCACACCCAGCACGGTCACAAAATCCGACGTTGGTCGTCGCCGAAAGGCACTGAGTGTCCGGAGCGTTGAGGCACCTGGCGTTACCATCATAGACGGTACAATCGCCACCGCAAACGTTGTTGGTGCGACGGTTGCAGTAGACAACTCGGGTGTTCAGAGCTGCACGGTCGGCGAGAGGGTTGGTAGTGTCGACGTCGGAAATGTACGTCAATTTGGCGTCGGTAGTCGCGAGCCAGTTGTCGAGCTCAGCGTTGGTGACTACGCTTGCCGCAACCTAGAAGAAGAATACATCGGTGAGCTCGATGATCATCGACGAGCGGCGAGAAAGCCTTACGGGGCTGGCAGCAACGTTAGTTGCGAAGAAAGCGACAGCGACGAGCTGAGCGAAGACTGCTTTGAGAGTGAACTGCATGGCTGCTAATTCTGAGGAGTAAGTCGATCCATTGCACTCAATTTATACCTTTTCGCCCCTTCTACTTGTGGTCAGAAGTCCAAAATCTAATCAAAGGCCAGAGTTTTCCAGATCGTAGATATTTTGTAATGGTTTCAGAGGTCCGTAAAAAGAAGCTTTGGCTGCCCGTAACGCAGTGTAAGTTCTTGGGGACTTGCCTCATTGTCATTTTGCGGTTCGCGAGGCAAACGGAGCACTAGTGTTAGCTCAGAATCGAGTGCACTCAGTGCACTCAGAGCTTGGAATCGTCTGTGGAGACTCACGACTTCCAAAACCAATCCAAATATTCTTCCCTTTCTGGTTAAAGTGGACAATTGATCACAGCCTTTAGAAACGAGCAGCTATTGGCTTGGACTCTACCGATGCTCGCGAAGGACCCGACTCTAGGGAGACTTCAAGTGATGATAGAAAATGTGCCGGTGTGACTTCATGCCGAAGCCAATGATTTTGATTTTGATCTTGCAAAGTACCATCGAACTTCCTGTGTAGGAGACAGAAGACCCCTTTAAAGGCGCCCTGCGGCGGGTTCGGACGCTCGACGCTTCTCTTTATTCCAATGTGGGTACTTGGAATTCGATGCGGGTTGCGTAGCGCGTGCTACTTTTCAAACCTTACAGAACATAATTAAAACCTCCTGGTCCTGAAACATCTTTGAGCGCACGTTCAACATACAGATCTTTCTCGAGCTCGATGTTCTTGTACCCGTGCGTCCCTGCGATCATTCAAGAAGCTCTATTATGAAGGTATTTCAGCATTTTGTGAACCGTGACCAAGAAATTGTGGCTAGAACCTCTTCGAAGCGCAGTTCAGGACGGCATCTGACCTTCATTGAAGTGCTGTTCACAGCACATGCTGATGTTTGCAGCTGCCAGGAGGGCGTTAAGAGGCCCATCGAGCACTCCTGGTCGGAGCATCAAGTTCCTTCTACCCGCAAATAAGTCAAAAAAAGAGGTCTGAGATAAATCATGAACTTGACACTCTCTCATGTACCGTAAAGTTCCAGACGGTCGACCGGTCCTACATCGTCGCTTCTTCTTGGTAGCCGCCCGTTACTTGTTATATGGAGCCGCCTACTGTAGGCTTGAAACAGCTATTCCTGTAGCGAGAGAGTGAGATACTCACAGCAATCTCCTCACTCAAGATGGTTTCGAGGCAACGAGCCGCCCATGGCCCGGCCTAGAAGCGCCCAGATAAGATTAGATAAAGCCCGTGAGTAAAAACGTGGCTGTGCCTCCGATACCCTTGCCCCGACCTCCCATTCCGTCACCCGTCGTCACCAAGTGGAACTTGTGAGGCACTTAGTGAATCTGTGAAGTATAGAAAGGACTGAAACAAACGTACATTCATGGGCGCAAAGAGGTCTGCTTCCCCACAATGTCCTTATCCTATGAGTCGCTCCATGATTTCGCTCTGGAAGCAGGGTGTGGGCAAAGGTCGATGTTCCCTCGAATGACCCTTCGAATGGCGGGAAGGTGGACCGTGCGCCTGACATCACACCCGGGACCGCTATCCGAGTCACCTTGAACGGAAAGGACTCGAGGAAACCTCGTTCACGAAAAATGCCCATTCTTGCCCCCCCTCCGCAGCTCGGGTTGACCTGGTCAAAGCAACCCTTCTGAATCTCATATTTTCAATCTCACAACAAACGCAGTTTAGTGTCCGGGCATTATTGGCATTTCATACGAGTAATCCTAAAGGCATAAATATACACATGTAAATGATACACGGGGTGAGGGGAGATACAAAGGAACAGAGTGGTAGTACACCTGAGAAGCACGAATCAAGTCGTCAATTCTCCCACCCACGAACAAGGAATGGCGCGAGATGCACTCACGGTGACGATCTTAAGCACCGAAACCGTAGAGAGTGCGACCGGATCGCTTGAGGGCGTAGACAACGTCGAGCGCAGTGACGGTTTTGCTGTTAACATTCCCATATCAGTATCACCTCCCCGAGGTACACAGCGAAGAAGGGGACAGGGTACGCACCGCTTGGCGTGCTCAGTGTAGGTAACAGAGTCACGAATGACGTTCTCGAGGAAGATCTTGAGGACACCACGAGTCTCTTCGTAGATGAGGCCAGAGATACGCTTCACACCACCACGACGGGCGAGACGACGGATAGCGGGCTTGGTGATACCTATACATCGACAAGGAGAAAAGAAACGGAACAGCCACAGGTCAATACGGGTTGGATAGGGTATGTAGTGGCATTGCCAACGCACCCTGAATGTTGTCACGCAGAATCTTGCGGTGACGCTTAGCACCACCCTTTCCGAGACCCTACATCACGCAACGAGGACGCCTCAGTCAGCTCTCACTCCGACCCCAAACCCCAAAACCAAAACGCACCTTTCCACCTTTGCCACGTCCAGACATATCGAAGAGTTGTTGATCAGAGTGTTAAAGTTAACGACGACGGAGTTTATACGTTCGGCTCGAGACTTGCGGCCGACGACGAGAGCGAGCTTGCTGAGTGGCGGTGAGTGGTGGTGGTGGTTGAGAGGGAAGAAGAGGTGTGGGCGTGCGTCTTGCTTTAATTAGCATGTGTTTGGCTTTGTTAGGGGGCTGGGCTCTTAAACGGACGCCGGCCCTTGTCGCGTGCGCGACGCGACGCGCCGCGCCTGATCAACAAAACAAAGCGCGATCGAGCAGGTGCCTGTCCTCGATCATTGTGTTTAAACGTCCCCACGAATTGAACCAACACGTTGAATGGCTGGAAGGGAAGCTACCGCACGTGCCCAAGGCTTGTCAAGTTCTTTGGTGCAAACTTTCAGTGAATAGGTGACTAATGGTTCATTGACGACAGCGAGTGACTATTGATACAATGTGGTTCAGGACTACTAGGGTTCAAGATGCTACAGTACGTTTGGTATAGATAATCTAAGTGTGGAAGTTCGTGGTTATGAGGATGGATGTGTAACGAAATAATAATAAAGACATGAGAAGCATTGTGAGTAAGTCGTGTGAGAGCATGGAAGATTGGATAGAAGACATCAAGACGAGAGAGAGAGGAACAGAGAGCGTAGGATGAGATGTGGAGACCAAAGAACGAAAGAGATTAAAGAACGAATATGGTGGGTGATACCAAGCACAAACACAGAGAGGACAGAACAGAACAGAACAAAATATAAATGCAAAGCACAGACCACGGATCAACCGCATATCGCGATTACCTCCTCATAAACAATTCGACAGGAATAGGCTTCCTCCTCAAGCCACTGCTGCTCGAGCTCATCGCACTATCCTCGCTCCCCGCATCGCTAACAGTCGTGCAACTTCCCCTCCTCCTCACACCAACTCCACTTTGCCCGTACGCCGCAACAGCAGAGTCATTAGAGCGCTGCCTGGAGTGCTTCTTGGGGCTAGGGGTCGGAGTGGTGACGGGGGACTGCTTTTGCTGTTGCGCCTTCTTGCTGGGGCTCGAAGTGAGGAACGACATGGGGGACAAGGGCGTCTGGGGAACCTTGACCTTGCTCGAGCTGCGCTGGTGCTTCTTGCTAGGAGAGAAAAGCCTCAACCTCGACGAAATCCTCTTCTCGTGTTCCTCCCGAATCGACCCAAGCGTCGACGAGCTCCACTTGGACTTGAGCACACGCTCTTCGTCCTCAATCGTGAAGCGGGCCGGTGCCGCAGGAGAAGCAGGGACGGGAGAGGAAGAAGGTTGCACAGGCGACATGGGGGGAGTGTAGACGTAGAACGAGTCGAAGCTCATACGAGATGGGGTCCAAGGGTCGGGCTGAGCCTTGATCGAGGGCGAGAACGAGAAATCCGAAATGCACGATGCAGTCTCCTGCGATTCTTCAGGTACAGAAGGCAGAGGCGAAGGGCAGGCTAATGGACTGCGGATCGACCTTAACTCTTCCAACCCACTCGCAATGTCAGACTCGAGGTCGACGGGAGTTCCAGGAATCGACAGAGGAAGCATCATAGGGTACTCCATGTCCAGGTCGAATTCAACCTCGTCAAGAGGTGAAGCCGAGGTGACGAAGGAGGGCTGGGAGTACAGGCTCTTGACGCTGGCGTCTTCTTCCTCGCGTTGGTATAGAGTGAATGAGAACGACGAAGTGTCATCTTCGTTGTCGAACTCAAAGTCGGCGGGGACGCTGCTCCTGGGTGGAGGGCGAATGGGAGAGCGAGAGCTGACAGAGAACCTCGAGCTGTACGGTGAGGTGGGACTCATGGGTACCAGCGGAGAAATAGGACGATTCCTCGAGGAAGTAGGAACGGGGGGAGGTGGGTAGTTGGGGATTCGGTAGCTCTGCCTTCGCGGCGAGAATGGGGCGTCGGTGGGGTGCAACATCCGGGAAAAGCGCTTGTTGGGAGGCGAGATGAAGATCGAGTCTGGTCGAGCTTTCTCGGTAGCAGCTGGTGTGGGCGTTCGTGCCTGGACGGTGAGGACTTTTGAGAGTTCGTTGTGGTACCACTCGGAATCAGACTCTGCGTCAGACTCAGAGTCGGAGGAGGATTCTTCGGAAGTGAACGGCGAGAAAGTAGGCTGGGCGCTGGCAGTGGGTTTTGATGCGGCGAGGAAGGCCGGCTCGAACACAGGCGAACTTGACAGGGAGGCGTGTTTTCGGATGACGAGAGGTTGGATGGCCGCTCGACGGGGGTTGAATTTTGGGGAAGGCAATCCGAAGAATTCGTCGTCTGACGAAGAGGGAGTCAGAGGCTGCTCCGAGCTGGCTGGAGAAGACTCTGGGCTCTTGGAAGACCCGTAGAAGGACTCGATGTGCCTCGACTTCAGGGAAGTTGGCGTCGGGATCGGTGGATGAGGGAAAGCGTAAGAGGCGTCGGTAAAGGTGAGGCGGAATGAGTCTGGAGATGGGGCTGGGCTGTTGGTGAAGCGACCGGATGATGGTGGGACGAGCAGGAGCCTGTCCTCGTGGTCCGACGAGTCGTCCTCATCACCAATCCCCACGAAATCCCGAGCAATTTGGATCTCGGATGGCGAGAGGTTGCAATGCCGTCTTCGTGCCTTGACCGCTGGGGTTTGAGGAGTGTTGCTGCTCGTTGAGGACATGGGTGAAGACGATCTGGAGCATGTTTCGGGCTCCTCCTCTGGAATATGAGGCAGAGGCTTCGATGATGTGATTGAAGCTGCTCTGGTGCGTTGGCACCGAGCAACTCGTGGTTTGCGGCCCAGGGCGTCCATGGAAAGATCTATCCCGATATCCAGGTCAGTATGATGGAATAAATAAAAACCAAGGCAACTCACAGTCTGCGACGTTGAAGTTCATTTGTATTCGTTACTTGTAGGAAATGTCGTGAGAGTTGGATGAGATAGTCAGAACTCGACTGTAGAAGCTGTCAAGCTGAAGGAAGACGAGGGGTAGTGCCATCTCGAGTCTTGTATTTAAGAACAGCTTTTGCATTGTGCACTAACAAGCGATTGTTGTACGCAAGAACAAAGGAGTTGATCCACGTCAGGGTCTTTCCTTTTTGGGAGCACATGCGGAGTTTGAATTTCAACCATTGTACGAGGACGCCGTTCCTCCCCATGCGTTTGCAGCACCGGGAGCACGATTCGCGGCTGATGACGAGTAGCAGATACTCTAATGTATCTCTGAGGGTGTGCGTACTGCCTCTCGAGATATTTGTTCCAGGGCCACCTCCAAAAACTGAGGATCATTGGCGTTTCAAAGTTTTCGCTACAGGCGACAGTTGTACACAGTCCAATCATTTTCCATTCGCCCTTCAATCTCTGCAGGAAATCGTTATATCGCATGGTCTTTCGGCTGCCAAACAGACTCTGCAGTGACTTTTCTGGGAATTCCATACGATTTCCATCCCATTCTGAAGGGCATTGTTCCCAAAAAGCACCGAAGGGGTACGCAAACATAGCCAAATAGAAGACTCAACTTGTAGTCTCGTAAAAAATGCAGCGGGCATACCGGGAACAGAAGTCGAGATATGTACCAAATATGTACGCTTGTTGGAAGTACAAGACATGCTACGATAGCTTCTTTTCCTGTGGGGAGGTTGTGGGAGTTGAGTCAACGACTCCTCCCTTGTGATCTGAGCTCAACAGTTATGCCTTCTCCTCTTGGCCCGAGGTCAGGCCCTTGGACTCCTGTGTATCTGACCGGGAGATATTCGGGCGGTATGATGAACCAGATACCTGTTCTCCGATGGTTTCGTCGACGCGTCACGTAAATTAGCTCGAGACGCGTCTGATGCCGCACGTGATTTACGCGGTCACATTGGGGCGGCCGGAGCACGTGGAGCGCGTTTTAGTACTTGTCACAGTTGAGTTGATGTCACATCACTTGTTTTCGTTCGTCAACGACCGGCTCGTCGTCGACAACAACAGCGACCACGCCCTCAACATGTCCGCCCACGCCCCAGCGTTCCACTCGTTCTCCGTCCCAACGTCGCCCGCGACGACCCGCCCAGCAAAAGGCCAGCCAGTGACGCCTCAAAGGCTCCCTCGCCATCAACATCGCCATTCGCAGTCGGCCTACAGGTCGCCCAACACGCCGTCCACGCCGTACACTCCATTGAGCCTGCGGTCCTCAGACTCGGGATCGTCGACGCTGACCACGCCCGACAATGTGTCGTTCCTCGTAAGAAAGCGACTTGGCACGGGACGTTCCCCAGACGTTCGCAATATCAGCGTCGACAGCGCTGAGGCCAAAGGCAGTCTCGCTGATCTCGCCGAGAATTGGCGGGCACGCGCAAGCCAGCACGGCATTCGAGTCTCGTCGACCAACAAAGGCGGGCTCCAGGAGCTCTCCCACTTTGGCGACGACGAAGGTGAGCGGGCATTTCCATATTTATCATTCCATAGGTTGACTTTTCTTGACGGCATCTAGCAAGCGACAAAACCACATCCGACGTTGGCAATGATTCCAGCATTCTGTCTGCTGATGAATGTGAGCCTCATTCCCTTCATTTTGTCGGGTAGAGCTGACCACCGTCGAAGCTCTGCTCCCCCCGCCGTTCATGTCCTACCACCGTAGATCGCTGAGCCAATCGGCCGCCACGCGTCCCCGTGCATTGTCTCATGCGTCGATGCCAGAAAATAACATCTCCAACTGCTCGCCCATGGCGGTGCGCAACGCCAACTGCACGATGCCCTTGCCTTCGTCGCCTGTTCGTACTAGGCGAGCTCTTGGCGCAGTCGGCAACGTCATGTCTACGCCTCCGCCTAATCGGGCACTCTCTGCCCAGCTCAAACTCAAGGGTAGCTTGACTGACCCCGCCCAACCACGCAGGCGTGAGGCTTTTGGCGCAGTGAGTTGAAGTTAGTATTTTTTATCACCATGATCTCATCATTTTTAGGTGCCGATGCTTTCCAACAATGTCCCTCGGGGTAGCACCAGCATGAACATCAATCTCAACCACGACTCCTCTCTTGATTTATTCAACATCCACGAACACGATTACGAATATGATAGTGATCTCAACAACGATGATCACTACGATGAATCCTTCTCCCTCGACCTCCAAAACCACACCTCCAACGTTTTCGGATACTCCTCCAATGGCCGCAATGAAAGCAAGCCGGCCCTGAACAACTCCAACTCCTTCTCAGACCCGTTCTTCGACCCGCCTTCTAGCTACGGTAGTCACGTCCTCAACACTATCCCGGAGAGCGTCGAGCACCAGTTCCATGTCTCCCAACCCCAGTTCAGCCTGTCGTTCCCTACTCCCGCTACGTCAACCTTCTATACTTCTGGGGAGCCTGTCTTTGGTCACTACATGTCGAAGCCATCCTTCGTTGCCCTTCCTCCACCAGGAATGCCCGTACCGATGCCCCATATGCCCCTCGGCCATCCTGGATACCTGACCCCGGCATCCACCGCTAATTTCCTCCCGAGCCCAGTGCTCTCTGTCAAGAGTGACATCGAGCCTGCTATACCCCTGCCGCCTGCCGCCCCCACCGACTGCTCGGTTTGTCTTGCTTCGTACCCTTCCAGCCTCGCTGTTCTTCAACCATGTGCCCACCCCTTGTGCTCTGCTTGCTTGACCAGCGCTTTGAACATTGTAGGCGAGAAGGATATGCAATGTGCTGTCTGCAACAACAAGGTGGCCGACTTCAAGCTGGTCAACGTTAAAAAACCTGCCTTCGACGGCTCCCTCAATCAACCCCCTAGTCTCCCCCGCTCTCCTCAACCGACGTTCAATACTTTCACCGAGTCCACGACTTCCCAATTCGGGCAGTCCCAAGAATTGGATAGTGCCTTCGAGCTTGGGTTTGACCCTTGCGATATCCGAGCCAGTACGCCCAAGCTTGAACACCAGAGCGGCCGCCAGGGCCCGAAGCACAATGCGGTGTTGCGTATCGACAACGTCCCATGGGTACGTCTTTTTATCATTGTACCGGTTTGAAGGCACTTGAATCTGACCGTTTACCCTCAGGACATCACCCCTCGTCAGATCACTCAATGGCTTCAGCAACCAGTTGAGCGCGTTTATGTCCTGCTTGACAACAAAGGGAAGACGTTGAGCCACGCTTATGTCGAAGTGAAAGATCCTGCGGTCGCTGGTGCTATCTTGCGTGGGGAGGCCTCTCGCGCCAACGCCTATGGTAGGAAGGAGCGTGGTAGTGTTTTGGGCCGGGGCAAGCGTGCTCGTGGTGTGACTGTCACTCGAAGTACCCAAGAAGAGTTGATGACCAACGTATGTCTTCACTTCCTTGCCTTGGGAATGTCGTACTGATGTTATGCTGCGCGTAGCTCTTCCCAAGCTGGAGAGGCACCTTCGACGGCCCTAACCCTTCCCTTGCTCGCTTGGAGGCTGATTCGATTGCTCGTGCTATTGAGATTGGGCTTTTGACCGAAAGCGAAATCAACTCGCTGCGTCACCTCATCCAATCCCCAGACGTTAGTCATCTTTCTCCCCTGAGACGTTATCCAAATGCTAATCATCGATATCCAGTCTCACTTCCTGAAGGTTCCCGTTTTGCCCTTCCACTCGTTGATTACATTGCTCTCCAAGTTCCCGCCCGACATTGATAGTCGCGTTTTCTGGTCCGCCGGCACTCGTGACAAACTGTTCGGTAAGTTTCTAGTTAACCCTCGTACTTGGAAACAAGATACTGAACGCACGTCCCACAGATCTGGCCTGCGGTATGCCCCTTGTTTTCTGCTACATTTAGCTTGATTTTGATGTCGTTCTAGTCGGCCTACGGGAACTTATTCCACGAGTTGAGAAGGCCCGTCAGGGCTCGAATACTGACGAAGAGCACACTATGGAGCTGGTCCACGAACTGGCCAAGGCCGCAGTCAATTGCCAAGGTGCGCATAATCTGTTTTCGGCTCGAGAGCTCTCTCTGATTAAATTTTGGTAGTCTTCACTGGGGAACAGGTCCGAAGGCTCTCTGACCTCCTCACTCAACGCGGCGTTGCTGTCCCTGCTGTCGAGAGGTCTTTCAGTAATGGTCCCGAGAGCAGTGGCACCTCTACCGATCAGGCACCTAGCCCAAACATGCTGCAGACCCCCATCGATAAGGAAGACGGTCTCCGATCCAGGGAAGGAGGTAGTCGAACCCCAGCCTCGTTTGAAGCACTGGCAAAGGAATTCGGAGTCGAGGCTGACCTCGTCCAAGCGCTGGCGCATCGCCTGGCGGGCCTCTCGTGAAGATTTGGTCCTGTTCACCATCCAACATCCGCTTAGAAAGAAGAATAAATCCTAATTGGCCAGTATAATGACCCTATTATTTCTTTTCCTCATCCCTTTGGACTTTGAGTTTTGCTTTCGTCCACCCATACACCCAAAAGCTTTTTCCACTGTCACTGTTATCGTCGTTCATCGTCCGTCGCTGTCGCTTGCCTTGCTTTCCACATTCTAACGCCCCCTAATGCCTATTGCACTTGCAACTTTATCATTCATGCCATTCATATACATATCAATTGTGTCACATCGTCCTTTCCTACCCACGTTGTTTTGCATTCCTCCTCAATGCCGCTGTCTGGCACATTTCGGATACCGAGAACCACCTCGCTAGCTGTTGCTGGTTCTCTCTGTCCGTTGTGTCTTTCTACGCTGTTACCCTGCCTACTATCCCGCTGCCTCCTTTTCTCTTGACTTGACTTGCCTATTATGATTGATGAGTACCCCTTTTTTTATTTTCTGTCGGATCGTTTTCCCTCGGTTCTTGCTGTCGCTTTTTTTGTCCGTCACGCTGTACCACGCTTTCGATGTTTATATTGTTTTCGTGTTGGAATTGAACAAGTTCGTACGTTTGTCGTTTTCCTCCCTCTCTTTTTTTGTGGTGTGTACGTATGATTCGTCGTAATGCAGTTATCAATCAAATTTGAAATTTGAGGAGACGAGACGGACGATATCTAATGACCCTGCAACGCAGGGATTGGATGGGGAGGAGGGCAGGTTCCGGAATTCGGATCTGATCGCTTGAGATCACACTCCGTGTGCAAGTTGAAGATCCGCATACTTACAGGCTTACTTTACAGTGACGATGGAGGCTCTGACTGGGATTCATTGTAGGGCAAAGGCGTCCCAGTGTTGTCGCCGATGTATACCTGCAGCAGGTACGTTCGTGTTTCACGATCCCGTGTGCCTATCCTCGCTGACTCTCCATTCATTTCCGAGACCAGACGCTGGCTGCGGTGAGGACAGCGCTCATCGATGGCCCGGTGTTCGCTGGTATCCTCGAGTACCGAATGAATACTCGTACCCAGCTGGGTTAAACGTGGAGATTGTGTTGTAGCCCTCACACGCTCGTACTTGGTTTGACTCATACAGTCCAAGTTGTTCCGGTACGTTTGCTCAACTTGACTTGGAGATGAAGCGCTTTGAATCGAACACTTCGTCGGGCCCTGAGGTAAACGAGTCTGCGAGGCCCGCAGAGTAGTACGCGTCTCCCTTCGTCAGGCTTGTCTCGCAAACTCCTGATGCTTTCGAGGGGTATTCAGGAGTTTCCTGAAGATTGGACGATGAGAAGGGTCCTTGGTCCCACTTCGAGCTCCGGTCGTAAAGAAAAACGTGAGTTTGGATGTTTCTACTCATTAATCGCTTCTCAGCGCTTGCTCGAATGGCAGAGCAAATGATACGCCATGGAGAGGCCAGCTTTGGTATGTCAGGTCCCAATCTGGCTCAATAGACTCTGTCGAGCTGCAACGCCGCACACGCCGGCTGGATCAACTTCCCGTCCCCTCGCGACAGGAAAAGGTTAACCCACGCTCCGACCCTCTCTGTGTCACTATCACAGTCCCCAACGTCTTTCATGAAGGCTCCCATGACCACATGTTTCTCGATAGACTGTGTTTGCATGCTACACGCGCTTCCTGCGAACCAGTTCATTCACTGGCACTACGTTTGTGGCTGCAAATCTGCCTCCTGTCATTTCACACTCGTCTGAATCGGCTTGGCATTCATTCTAGCTTTCCTGATTGGACGGAGCGAGCACTTGTGACAGACTCATGTCAGAGGCCGCATGTCACGACGTAGCAAATTGCACCTTCTTCAAGCAAGGAGCTGGTAGTTTCATATCCTATCCATCCACTTCTACTACTTGCCTTTTTCAGCTCCAGTGGCCATGGTTCTCGTACCAAATCCGTTTCCCGACCCGGTGGTCTATTAACTTGCTATGAACGGTCGTTCTGCACTTCCGGCACCGGTGTCGCTTTTACTGGATGAGAGACACTGCGACAGTCCACGGCTGACGGCAAGGACGTCCTCCGAGCCGCTGGTTGCAAGCCTTCAAATTCTGATCGGTTTCGCGTTCATGAATCATTGCAACCATCCTGCGAGGACGCGGTGTGTCAGCGGCGAGCTGATGAAGCTTGCTGTTTCATCGATTGCATGCGAATTTTTGACGATTCACTGTCCTCTCTCAGAAGTGACGTTCTCAGCTCTATGGCAAGCATGAAAATGACTAATCATTCTCCTTGGGCCGTACAAAAATACTGCGAATGATAGTGGAATAGCAGGGCCGCATTGGTCCTCACAATCTGACCTTCGGTACTGCCGTCGCATTCACCACCACCGGATCCCCCTATGCTCGGTCTTCTTTCGCTTCTCAGTCTCTGCCGCCTTGTCCTGGGAGCACCCGCCCTACCGCCCTCCTGCCCCTTCTCTTTTGATATCCCGGACCCTGCTGGTGGGATCCACTATGTCACCAATTATCGGTCCACTCCCCAAATCATCTGGACGTGCCTCGTCACCACCTGCTTGTGCACATGGGTTTCCATGCATCCGGACATCCTCGGATACAACTATAGTGGCAAAGACAGGATTCGCAGACGGGTCCTTATGTTTCTTGTTGCTTTTGTGGCACCCGAAGTAACGCTGCTTTTCGCTGCGGCGCAGTGGAAGATTGCACACGACATCATACGCAAGCTGGACCATCGAATGCTCCCCGAAACGCGTGCCAAGAATTTCGTTATGAAGATACTGAGTAATGGCACTCAAAAGGAGGGACACAACTGTCTCGGAATTCACGATGTCCATGGTATGTGTTCCCGAAAGCAAATATCCTGAGCAAATACGTTGCTTACCATTCCGGTCACTAGACACAAATTGGCGATTGATGCATGGTCACTTCCTCCTTATGGGTGGCGTGTTGTTCTTCGATAAAGGCAGCCCCGAATACCTCGAGCTAGGAAAGCTACTAGGCGACGATGCTGTCAAGGATCGCGACGAGAAACAAAAATACAAACGAGCTCGACTGGCCCTGAAACGCGATCTTCCTTCATGGCCCCGAGATATCGACATCCGTGACCGTAGCAAGGCGGACGCAATCACGAAGGGTGTCACTTTCCTACAGACGATATGGTTCATTGTTCATCTTGCAATAAGGAGAGTGCAACATCTCAATGTGACTGCGTTGGAAGTCATTACGTTGGCTTACGCGCTCACGACCATATTTGTTTATCTCTTCTGGAAGGACAAGCCCCTTCACGTTCAAAACCCGATCGTCATCTCACTCGATCCCCTTCGACCTTATGAGCCACCTGCAAGCAAAGATTTTCCACGTTCGTATATTTCATGCTGGACTACTAGTTAGCCACTGACTCTCTTATCCTCAGCGATAGGACATGACGGATCCTACCTCGGGAGCTTCATTTTGATGAAGAATGTTGTGAATGCAATACTTCATACTCTCCGGATCCGCAGCTCAGTACCGGAAGCCAAAGAAGCCAATGACGTCCATCCACCCAAACCCAAACCCTACCTCAGCATGGGGTCTGTCGGATATGCGTTCGTGCCGTTGGCGCTAGTCATCCTTGGAGTTCCAGGATCGTTTTACTACATCGCATGGAACTTCACCTTCCCCAATTACCCCCTAGGACAACACCTATGGAGAGTTTCTTGTATCGTCGGCACCTCCATCCCGATTGTTTTTACCGGATCCGCGCTACTTTTGGCGACTCTTGGAACTTTCGCAGTCCTTGTTCTTGGGCCCATACCAATTATTAGGGGAAAACTGCGAAATTGGCGGCGCTCAATTCCTGGCGCTCAGTCCAATCCGCCGGCTACGGCGAACCCGGAGCAGGAGTGTCCAACTCCTGGGGATTCCGATCGTCAGGCTTCTGCGAACCAAGACCAAGAGCGTCCACAAACACGGTTCCATGCGCTCGTGGCGAGTGCCTTGATGATGAAGGCGCAGGAGAGGGAGCAGAAGAGGGAGCAGGAGCAGTATCGGAAGACTCATTGGGCAAAGAAGGTTGGATATGTGGTGCTTTTGGTGGCTTTTGGCCCCGTACTACTTCTGCTAGGGAGACTGGCAGAATGTCGGCACAAATTGCGGAATCGAGGGAGGAAGCCTCAGGATGGAAGTCCCCTGCAGCGGTTCCGGACGATCGCAAGGAAAGTCATAGCCCGGGAACAGGTGGTGAAGGTGCGGAGGAGGGTGAAGGTGTGGGAGGAACAGGAACAGGAACGCGTTGAACAGGAACAGAAACAGAAACGGGTTGAACAGGAACAGAAACCCGAGGTTGCTCAGGAGCAGGCATCGGCTCAGGAGCATTGGCTGGAGAAGGTCGCAAGAGTCCTCGTGTCTGTATTTCTTTTCGCGTGCTTTTGGGTGTGCTATTTTGGCGCTCGTCTGGTCCTCGTGTCCATTGCCCTCTGGAGTCTCTATGATTTGCCCGCTGACGCACATCGAACTGTGGCATGGGCGCGTTTCATCCCCCACTTTTAACGCAAATTCTGTCTTTATCATTTTGGTCTCCCTTGCGTCCGATATATATCGAGCCAGGTCACGGTGTAACTTATATAGAACCATGTCTGCTGAGCATTTATGTATTAATTATCGTATGTCACAAGAAAACGAGTTCGAATGACGTCCAATCAGAGTGTTCGCGTTATAATAATGGGGCCTTGGTGGAAATAGTCCCCTAGTGAGAGACTTAATCGCGTTCTGCTGTCATTTTCCTCGCCTTTCCTTTTGGTCAGATCCCTTTGTGTACCCTGAAGTGTCTCTTGAAGCGTTCAAGTCGTAGATGTGATGGACCTGCAGTAACACAACTTTCCATAGGACACTTGAGCCCGCCATTGAGTTTCCCCAAGTCGACTGGAAGGATGAATACATCCAGGAAAAGGGAGCTCGCTGAGTGGGTCTCCGTTGTTTTGCCCGTTGATCTCGTCGAATTCGGATCAAATTTCAAGTACGGACCCACTCAGTGACTCAGAAGGCGTGAGCTCTTCCGTTACAGTTGACCAGCCTGACCATGAAGCAAACTACTCAGCAAGCTCAAATAAGACGTAGAACCGCGCAGCTGTTCAGTTCATTCCCATGATCATCAGAGGTGCTGTGACTCACCGACTCGGAATCACAATTGAGCGCCGGACAATCTACGGTAAACGTCACCTAACACACCGCAGTAGCAATCTTTCTTCTCTACCACCACCCTCTCTCTACATTCGACCTACCCACCCTCTTTCCTCTGTGTGCGTTCAGTGTACCGAACCGATATCATGCCGGTGGTCAATCTCGAGAATCTCGTTCAAGACTTTCGTAGGGCGCCTCCCGTGGCTAGGACGCTTTGCCTGGCGACGGTGTTGGTGACGTTCTACGCTGCCTCTAATCCGTGGTATCGAATCCCACAGTTGGCCTATAGACCGAACCTTGTGTTCAAGCAGTTCGAGGTGGGTTTCTCAGCGAGAGCGCCGGCGTTCGGCTTGTGCTTTGAATGTCATGGTCTATTCTTAACTTGGCTATGCTTTTCCTTCTCGATATGTACGACGTAGGTTTGGAGATTGGTGACCAACTTCTTCGTTGGGAAAACGTCTGTGCAGCTTATCGTCCAAGCGGCCATGCTCTAGTACGTATCTACTACGTGTCTGCAGCTCAAGGGAGGGAATGCTCATCCATCCGACCTAACAACAGTCGATCTTCGGATACCCTTGAATCAGGACCGTACCTCTATCGATCCTGCGACCTCGCATGGCAAACATTCTTTGCGTGCATCGGAATCCTCGTACGTGGCATCCACACAACTAACACAGTACCAGCACTTTATAATTAACGCCCATCATCTAGGGAGCCACCCGCCCATTCAAAGCCGAGATCCACCTCGATGCGCTCATTGCATGCCTCGCCTCTCTAGCCTCTCTAACTGCACCTCCAGGCTCCACGACCTCCTTCATGGGTTTCTTCACCCTCCCACTTTCCACACTGCCTTACCTCCTTATCTTTGTTGGGCTCCTTACAGGAGGTCCCTCGGGTGCAGGCATAGCCGTGGCTGGCGTTGTCGTTGGCTTTGTCTGGTTCCACCTCATCTGGAAAGGATTCGGAGAGAAGTCGACTTTTGGGAATACTCACGCTCCTGGTGCTCTGGCAGAGTACGGCCGGGCGCCTGGGTGGTTGAGAGATCTCTTCGGTGAGAGGAGGCAACCGACTAACGGTGGTGGGCTGAAGAAGGGTGGAAATATTGGGAGGGCGGTGAAGTTGAACGTTGGGGCTGCTGGTGGATGTTGCAAGTCGAGTGCGGCTGCGCTGTGTGGTTAGAACATTCGTGGTATAGCCTCCTGTCGATTTGTGGAAGAATAGATTGATGCTCAAGTGACTCGGAAGAAGGACGTATTGTCCATATGAGGGGAAGCGGTGCCTTACGTTCGTCAAAACCTTTCTCCTGCTCTTTACTCCGCGATATCTCCACGGTGCGAACGAGACCAAGTCCTCTCTCACTTTTACTGTGGACCCAGGAAGCATCCCAGAACTTGCGTTCCAAACTCTATAGATAATATAGTGTGCGTGTATGTGGTATCAACACATTTTTGGGTTCCAAACATCAGAATAACCAGGGTCCCACTACGACATGCCATCAGCAATGCACCTTCGAAAGATAGCAAGACGATCAACTCACCTCTCCCTCTTGTACCTTCAGGCTTGATCATCAGACAGCTCTGATGTATCAAGTTCAACGCCTTGACTGCGTCTCTTGCGTCGATAACACACGAAATGTTGATCTCGCTCGCTCCTTGACTGATCATCTCAATGTTCACGTTCCCGTCTGCGAGCGTGGTAAACATCTTCCCTGAGATACCGACCATATTCCGCATTTGCTTCCCGACGAGTGAGAGGATGGTCATATCTCTATGCACAGAGACCTGAACGCCCCAAAATCGCAACCTGTCAGAAAACATCCTTTTGGGAGAACGATAGCAAAAGGGAGCACTCACAGTTCCAGCCCTTTTCAATTCATTCAACAACCGATCCACAACTCTCTTACTCGACATATCCGCAATGGCCATCGTGACATGCACCTCAGACGTCGCAATCAAATCAACCACCACCCCAAACCTATCCAACGTCCCAAATATCCCAGCCAAGAACCCATGCGACACGCTCTTCCTATTCGAATGAACGTTGATCAGCATGATGTTCTCCTTGATCGTCACAGCAGTAGGGAGGCGTTTCCTGCTGGGGTCGTCCCACGACTGGAACACTGATACCGCTGAGAGCATGGCGGAGGAGCTGCCGTTGGAGGAGATGGAGGAGGTACGGGTCTTGGTGCCGCTACTGTGCGAGGCGGAGTAGGCGTTGAGAACTGCTGTTGAGGCTGGTTCGGGTACGGGGGACATTTGGCCCGGGGAGGGTGTGCCGGAATGTAGGGGGTCGATGAGGGGGTGGACGGGTTCGGCGTCTGGGTCTGGGTGGATGACTGTACCTCCTCCAGAGGGGTTTTCAACGTTCTTGATACGGATTGGGATTTTCTTTCTGATAACCTAGATTGAAAAGTATTTGAGCACGACTGACCGGCATGGAAGGTGAAATGAAGATGGCCTACCTGTTCCATGACGAACGGATGTACGACCTCACTCCCATAATACGTCAACTCGGCCGCTTCATCAGGGCTAATAACAGGGATCAACCGCGCCGTAGGCACTTTTCGGGGGTCAGCAGTAAAAATGCCGTCCACCTCTTTCCAGATTTGCAATTCCGAGGCACCGAGACCTGCAGCGAGGAGTGCAGAACAGAGGTCGGTGTAGCCTCTCCCGATCTGAGTCAAGAGTGAACCGGGGACAGGACCAAAGAAGCCTGTGACGACGGGAACTCTGCGTCCGCAGGCTTCTATCCTCTCTGCGATGGCTTTGGCGACGCCGTCGTAAAAGTCTTGGCCAAGCACTTTGCCGGAGGCTACGTCGGTGTCGTCCCCTGCGAGAGAGTCGGGTACGATGTCGTCTAGTGACACATATTCCGCGTCGATGCCCTGTGAAACGGGGAGTTTAACCAAAAGGCGGGAGAGAGGAAGAATTGTGGTACCTGATCTCTGAGGATGGCTGCCATGAGCTTGCAAGCTAGCTTTTCTCCCAAGCCGATGATGTTATCCTTGGACCTCAACGATATTTCGTCGATGACCTATGAAGAATTAGCCCCATCAACTAGTAGGGAAATAACAAAACGTACCTTGGCAGCGTACAAAAAACTCCTCAACCACTCACAGTCTCTATCAATCTCATCCTCCAATTCCTCGAGAATCTCAGGATCCTCAATGGACGCTCTCGCAGCTTTGAAATGCTCCTCCTTGATCAAATCGACGGTGGCATGGAACGCAGGGAGCGGCGTCCCTTTCCCAGAACCCGCTCCATTCCCATTGACAGGCGTGAACCCAAACAAACTATGTCGCTGAGGCGAAGACGACCTCGACGACCTGCTGCTCCGTGGTTTAGGCGACCTCGGCGGGGACCCGTCAGAACCACTTTCGCCTGTATGGTGCCCGCTCCCGTTGGTGTAAGTTCGGCCGAAGAGTCCTCGGTAATGTATCGGGGTGTTAGCACCGGTCCCCGGCGAAACGGTTCCACTGCCAGCGTTGGATTTGTGGTTGGGGTGCGAGGAGGAAGAGGACTTTGAAGAGTCTTTGGGGGTACGTTGGAGAGCCTCGGTGGAGGCTTTGATGAGGAGAGAGGTTGTGCCTAGAGCTTTGGTCGAACCGGACCGGGCCGAGCAGACGATGGCGAGTTTGTGGTTGTCGAGATAGTTGCTGGGAGATCAAATGGAGGGGATAGGGAATACTGTTAGGAATTTGGAAGGGGAAGGCAAAGAGATAACTCACGCAACGATATCCCTCGCAATCTTGACCGGAAACTTGCCTACGCTCGTCCCTCCATACTTTTGCACCAACCACTTGGCCTCGGGGTCAATCGTATTCTGGTGTAGGTTAGGTGGTGTCCTCGGTGGTGAATACGATCCCTGAGAGGATGGGCTAGAAGGTGTGGTGGTGGCGGTCTCGCTGAACATAACGTGGGCATGGGGTTCCGGGGTGGTAGACATGATGGTCTTCCTGGGAGTTAAAGTTGAAGTCGAAGAAAGAAAAAGGGGCAGATAGTTGTGTTGTAGATTCCTTCAAAAGTGGAGGAAGACGAGGGTGGGTGATGGGTATAATATATCCTCCACAGCCCAATACCAGAAACCCTCGACGAATCTAAGGTCGAACCAGAACCAAACCCGGACTGGTCCACAAGACAAGCAGCAAAAGGAGGAGAGATAAGAGAAAGCTCAAATGGCACACACGAAAGTGAAAAAACAGAATGACTCGATTAGACAAAAACTCAATTAGCAGGTCTATCGAAGATTAGCCGATCGAGTCCCCTTTTCGGACATACCGTCCGTGATCGCAACCACGTGCATCTTGCGCCATCGCCCCTGTTATGGGCGCCTATGCACTCGAGGGAGGTGCGAGAGGGAGGCTGGGGAGCACTCGTGCAAGCTCCAGTTCGTGACTAGAGAGTGGCGGCTTAGTTATGTAGAAAGAGTGGACCTTATGTATTGCGGAGCTTGTGAATTCGTCATTTGCGAGTAGTCTGGCGTGATGGGTCTTTGTAACGTCTGGTTTTTGCCACTCACGAGCCCAGCCACCCTCGTGTTCGTGGAGGCGATTATGGAGGATGGAGCGAGCCTGGACAGTCAGGTCATGCAGATGATAGAGACCTGGAGAATCCCCTTCCCTGCGATCTTTTTAATCATCCAGGCATCCCTTTCACAAACCGTGCACGACCCCCGAATTAAATCGAAAGTGAACAGTGAAAACCCCACTCACGAGCCCAGCCGTCCTCGTGTTCGCGGAGGGAATTAGGAGGTACTACATTCAGCAGATGGAACGAGCCTGGATAGTCACGTCGTGGACGATAGCGGCCTTGAAAAAAATCTCCTTGCCCAGTCTCTTGAACCACGACCCGGATGAAAACGCGATATTGTGATTTAGTTTCGCAGACAAAAGTCCAATAACTGGTGTAGACATAGTATTACAACAAAACAGAAAAAATACATCAAGCACACTGGCACTAATGTCCACTCATCCACTCATCCATCCGTCCTCTCCCTCTCCTCCCTCCTTTATCCCCCCCAACCCCTCCCCCCAGCTCACTCACTCACTCATACACCTTCATCCTCCACGCACCCCCAAACCTCCCCATCCAAAACCACCACTCCATCTACACCCTCACTCGGACAACGCCAAATCAAATCAACGAGGTAGCCGTAGCCTTTAGGTCTTCTGGTCTTGTTCTTCTTGAAGGCTGAGTCGTCGTCGGTCGATGATAGAGACTTGAAGGATTTCCTTCCACAGTTTGCGTCCTTACCCAGTGTTATATCCACTTGGCATCCATCTCCTGAACAACTTGAATAAGAATGAAAACGAGATGATGATTTGATTGAATTTCCTTCATATACAAAAAAGTCCGATAACTGGTAAACATATACAACAAAAAAAAAACAGAAAAATACATGTCCTTCCTTCCTCCCTTGTTTCCCCTCTCCCTCTCCCTCCCCCTCCCCCTCCCCCATCCTTCCCCCTCCCTTGTTCCCCCACTTTGCATGCCCTCACTCACTAGCCTTCATCCTCCTCCAAGCATCCCCCCCAAACCTCCTCATCCAAAACCACCCACTCTCCATCTGCACAACTCTCAAACTCGGACAATGCCGATTCCACCCGACGAGGTAGTCTTCTAGATCTTCTTGGAGACTGAGGAGGATGCGTTCGCGTTCTGTTTGGGGTGCGTTGCTCGTTGTGGTCGTGCTCATACTCGTGCTTGGGTTGGAGGTGGAAGTTGTGAGAGTTGAGGTGGAAGAGGAAGACACCATGGAAGACACTGTGGAAGAGGAAGTGGAAGACGAAGGAATAGTAGAAGTAGACCCAACATCCACACCACCCGGAGGTACGCTCCCGAACCAGTACGAAGAACCACCCCTCCTACCCGGTCTACCGGGGTACCTACCTCCACCTCCACTCCCCCCACTCCCACTCCCACTCCCACCAATAGTACCACTGGCAGTTGTAGAGGCACCGATCATCACACCTGAGGAGGATGTAGAAGAAGAGGGCGAAGAAGGTCCAGGTCCAGCAGACCCCCACCCGTACGAGTCCGATAAAGACCTCGTACGTCCGTTGGTGTTGGTGTTGGTGTTGGTGATCGTGCGGTAGTTGGACGTAGTCGCAGTAGCCGCACCAATGGAAGTGGAAGCACCGGTAGACGAGGAACCGGTGAAAGTGGAAGAGGAAGTAAAAGTGGAAGAAGAAGTGGAGGTGGAAGCAGAAGCAGAGGAAGCAGAACCACCCTCCCTAACCAAACTCGCAACCCTCCGCGTCCTCAACATAAAATTCGTATACCGATTCTGGAACGGCGAGTTCCCCCCTCCCCCTCCTCCTCCCGTGGTGATCCCACCCATCCCGGTCCCAGTGGAAGTGGTAGTGGAAGTGGGAGTAGAGCTAGGAGGGATGACAGAACCATCCTCATCACTATCCTCCGAATCATCATCGTCCCTCGCACTCCTTATCCCACTCGCTGCACTTCCACTTCCACTTCCACTCCCACTCCCGCTTCCACTTCCACTTCCTCCGCTTCCACTCGCACCCGCACTTCCACTCGCAATAGCACTCGCTCCACTCGTACTCGGCCCACCGAACCCCCTCCCAGCAGGCATCGTCAACCCACCCCTCGAAATCACATAATACAAATCTTCATCCCCAAAATCGTACAGATCGTAATCGTGTATGTCGATTAGGGAGTCGGGGGATCGGTCAAAGGGGTCGAAATCTTGGTGGCTTGTACTCGCATTCGCACTTCCACTCGCACTTGCTGAGTTCGTGTTGTTATTGTTACTAGCATGTGTACTAGTGGTGGAGTGGTGCAACCCACCCGAAGGAGCAGAAGGAGGTGCAGAAGGAGCAGGAGCAGGAGGGGGAGCACCACCACCACCACCGTGCTGCCACCAATGGTTCCCACCGTGGAAATGGTGAAAGTGGCCACCGGGGTACGGGTACCTAAACTGCGTATCCCGCTTTATACATTCGGTGGATGGGATGAGTTTGATGGTGTGTAGGTTCTTGAGGTCGGGTAGGATGTCGGAGCCTAGGACGACGTATGTGTTCTGTAAATACAAATCAATCAATATTCGTGTCGATAGTCGATACTAGGAACGAAGGAAGAAAGGAAGGAAGGAATAAATGACAACTCACCTCTTCGAGCTCCTCCCGCCCATACCTAACCACCAACTCACACAACCCCTTAAACAACGAATGCACAGCATACAAAATCTCCCGATCCCAACTGAACATCCTGATATCCAGTTTTTGCAGTGTGCGGGGTAGACGAGCGAGGGTGGTAAGGAGCGAATTCATCTCCATCGCTTCGTTCATCACCACTTCCTCCATATCCATGCTTCCTCCCCCTCCCCCCGCTCCTCCTGCTCCCGCTCCCGCTCCCGCAGTGGTGGTAGAGCCAACGTCATTGGCTAACAACCCAGCAATAGGCAACGGCCCCTCAAACCTATACACACCCGGCAACCTAAAACTCGAGCTGCCCATATGCTGCTCCGTCAACGTATGTTTGCCCACTTTCAAATGAATGCGGAGCGGCTGCGCAACGTTGGCATTGCGGATACGTTGGTCAAAGAGCGTAGAGATGGATTCCATCATGTCGCGGGAGAGGTCCTCGATGATGATCGTGGCGTGCGTGAGGGCGGGGAGGGGGAATGTGAGGGGGGTGAAGAGGTTTAGGTTGAGAGTGTTGGCGGCGAAGAGGAGGGTGGCGAATTGGTGTTGGGCGTGGGCGTTGATAGGGCCGCCTGCGCCGATGCCGGGGTTGTTGTTATTGTTATTGTTGGGGGCAGCACCACCTGCGTTGGGGGGAGCAGGAGCAGCACCAGCACCACCGGCGGCAGCAGCAGCAGCCGCCTGCCCCGCACTAAAATTAAACCTCTGCTTGAGCGTATCATACACCTGCGCAAGCGTCGGGGTCCACGTCAACGTCAAATGCGTCAACGAAGGGATCGAAAGGAGGTACAGCGGGTGCAAAATACACGGTCTGCTAATCTCCGAAGGGGGGTACGGCAAATCGTCCGTCTCCGACGAATGCGCCGTAAACCGATTACACCGTAAACTCAAATGCGTAATATGCGAGAGCCGACTCGTGAAATCGAATACGGTGTTTTCGACGAGCCAGGTTTGTTGTTGGGTGCGTTGGGCGGGGTCGGAGGGGGCGCGGATGAGGCCGTGTTGGTGTGAGAGGGAGCGGTTGGCGGGGTTGTAGACGAAGAGACCGGGGTTGGGAGCTTGGCGGCCTAGGTTGGTGAGGAGTGGGGAGAACATGTAGGTCCAGATGAAGGTGCAGCGGCTGATGCTCAGTTCGCGCAACGAGGGGATGGCTTCGAGGACCGGGTAGAGGGCCGGGGTGATGATGGTGCCGCAGAGGTTGAGGCAGCGGAGGTTGGTGAACGAGAGGAGACGGTGGTGCACTGAATCGTACAGTTCCCAGTCTACAGGCTGCGAGAGGGTGAGTAGGGCAAACAAGAGACGGTTGGACGACTTACGAGAAGCAAAGCGCTGTGCTGGTTCACCTTTTTGTAAGAGAGCTTGACGTTCACCTTGCGCACGACGCCTCTGAACGACTCCAAAGGGGCCCCATCGCCCCAGTCCTGCACGTTCCTCAGGGTCCCCGTGGCCTTTGCCCAGGTGAGCTCGCGCAACAGAGGGCGCTGTGTGAGGGCATAAAACTTGGTGGAGACCTTGGAGAGGGAGCTGAGATCGGGGGTGGCGAGATATTCAAAGAGAAAAAGCCAGACGTCATCGGGGACCTGGTCGACGTTGTGGATGCACACCTCTTTGCCGGCCATCTGGATCGACAGAGAGATGTTGACCTTTCTGTCCATCGTTCCAGTCGCAGTGGAGGCGACGAACTGAGCCGACCAATCCCTCTTTGTTTGTTTGCTGGATTCATCTCTGTGATACATGTGCAAATAGAGCGAGCCAACCAGCGCGCCGTCGCTCCCTCACCGCCATCGAACCATGGCAATACCGCCAGAGGCTCTGTTCAAAGAAATACCAGAGCTCATCGAGGTAAGTCGTCCCAGCCTTGGTTTAAGCCAGACCTCACACCCCCCAGATCGACCTCGGAGAGGCGCTCTCCGCTCGCACAGAGGCATTATGTACGTCTCCCTCTAATCCCACTAGTGCCCAATCCAATCTCTCCACACAGCGACGTTCCGCGAACTCGGGCCCCCAGATCTATGCTATGTAGTCAAAAGTAGCGGGCGGACCGCCAATCGGGATGTGAGTGCGCGTCGTCTCGTTCAAGGCAACCGTTGACCGACCGGATGTGCGTGCGTAGTTGGGGTCCTATCACTACGTATCAGGCGTGGACGCTTCCTCTTCCGCGTCTCTCGCTGCGTATATCAATTCCTTGACCTACGCTATTGAGCAGAACAGTGCGTGGTTCTCTAATACCGCTACTTGGAAAGTCAGGAATGGGTGTTACTGGTGCGTGCGCTTTCCCCTCCATATATACATCTCTCTAAACTTTCGGCGTAGCTGCTTCAACGCATTCTCGCGCGTCGATATGAGAGTGGACGTCAAGATCCCCGGAGGCGTCAAAGCATACGTCGTCGATCTACGTGGAGAACAGTACGTGCCATCGTGCTTTTCGTCACGCTATTCCTCACCTGTCTGCAGACACGAAGCGACGCCGGAAGTCTGGCAAGAGACATACGTCTCCGCACTCTTACGCGCTATCCTCTACTCGGACGACCCGACCTACACATTGGAAGCCTACCGCAAACTCGACCCGATCACTACAGCCGAAGGCGAACTACGCTTCCTCCAAGCCGCCGAAGCTCTATTTCCCAAAGGTGAGTGTGCCCTCGTCTCTCTGTCTACTGCTGCGAGCTATGTGATTGATGATTGATTTTGGGACAATATAGGCTGGCAAGTAGGCTCTGACCCCGAAATCCAAGTCGCCACCGTCGTCTCGAACCACCTCACAGCGGGCATCATGAAATATTTCGGAGAGAGCGGGAGGTACCAGCAGGCTGCGAACATGTTTGAGAAGCTTGCTGTGCACGAACCTGAAGTTTCTTCGTTGCTTGCTAGGAGCTATATCGGAATGAGTGCGTCCTGTTTCCCTCCTTCCTCCTCCTTCCTTCCTCCCTTCCACCCCTGCTTTCATCTTAGTCACTTACTTACTGACACCAACCTATATAACAGACGAAGAAGTCAAAGCCGTCCAAATAATGAGCAACTACATCAAACAGACGCCCCAATCCTACACGCTCCTACACGCCCAATGTGACTTTTTGCGGTCCAAAGGTAAATTCGACTGGGCGGTAAAGTTGGCTAGGCAAGCTGTCAATTGTGCGCCTAGTGAATTTGTGACTTGGGAAAAGTTGACGGATTTGTATATTGATTTGGGGCAGTATGAATCTGTGCGTTGTTTCTTCTCTTCTCTTCTCTTTCTTTCCTGTTTCTTTTCTCTTTCTTCCCTGTTTCTTCTCCCTCCCACTTACTCCACTTATTGATTGAAAAAAACTAACGAAACACCAACCAACCAGGCCCTCCTAACCCTCAACTCCTGCCCAATGTTCACCTTCAACGGGCGAGACGCCCACCGCACGCTCCCCGTCTCCAAAATCCACTTACCCTTCCACAAACCCATCGGGGAGATCCTACCCGACAGGCACACCAAGACCGAAGACGACGAAGCGGACCCTGCGCTGCAGCGACTTCCGGCTCCAGGGTTGAGGGGGACCTGGGCGAGGGCGTATGCGTTGTTGACGAGGTTGGTGGCGGAGATTGGGTGGGATGAGTTGTTGAAGACGCGGAGTTGTGTGTTTGTGATGGAGGAGGAGTATAGGATGCAGAAGGCGCAGAGTGATTTGGGGGCGGGGGTGGGTGCGGCGGGTGGGGGTCAGAGTCAGAGTGGGAATTTGGGTGGGACGGGCAAGGGGGCGAGTCAGAGTGGAGGCAAAGTGAATGGAGAAGAAGACGATGCGGCGAGTACGCGTGCGATGATCGAGCCGCCCGAGCAGGAGATACCGACTATCAAGATCTCGTCGCATGATAGGTCTGCATCTAGCGTTAGCGGTGTCAAGTCTTCCTCCTCTCCTCCAACCAACAACTCTGCCCCCAACGACGTGGACCTGGAAGAAGGCGACATCGCCTCACCCATGCCCAACGGCGGAGGGGGAGGGGTGAGAGCCTTGGTGGAGAAACCTGTCCAAGCGAAAGCGGAGGATTCTAGTAACAAATCGGATTTGGGCGATTTGGGGAGTCAGCCTTCTGAGCCTTTTTCGTTTAGTAATAAGAGGTTGTGTGAGAGGTGGTTGGATAATTTGTTTATGGTGTTGTATGAGGTGGGTTTTTGGTCCTTCTTCCTCTTCCCTCCCTCCATCCATTTTTTGGTTTCGTAAATTTCAACACTCAACTCGAGCTAACTAATCTAACACAACCAACGCAAACAGGACCTCCGAGTATGGACCATATTCCGCGCCGAAGTGGCCCACTTCAAAACGCAACACGTCGCCTACCGCAAGACCGGGCTCGAATGGGAGATCCTAGGTGACCTCGGTCTCCGTTTACACCACAAAGAAGAAGCCAAGGAGGCGTATCAGAGGTGTTTGGATTGTACGAGGTATTCGGTGAAGCCGTGGTTAAAGTTGATGGAGATGTACGCGGAGGAGGGGGATATTACGAGGAGTATACAGACTGCGATTAGGGTTGCTGCGTATAGTTATGCGGAGTATGTTGAGATGAGTGTGAGTTGTTTGTTTGTTTCCCCCTGTTTTTGTTTTTTCGTCCTGCACCACCTGCCCTTTTTTGTCACACACACACACACACACACGCTCCCTCTCCCTCTTTCTCTCTCTCCCCCGCGCGCTTGTGATGACGAGGACTGACGATGAAAACGATAGTACCCCACCCAAATCGCGCGTGCATTCTTCAAGTTGGGCCAGATACACGGATTCGCCAAGATTTCGTTCACCCTGCTCAGTATGGGGTTGCCGGATCCGATATTGAAGATTATGGAGAGTTATTCGCAGTATGGGAAGGTGTTTAAAGTGGAGGGGTATGATTTCTGATTCAAGTTAAAACTCCATGCGTACGTCGGATGTTACTTGATAGTATGCCTTTCTTGTGCGTTGGTTTTTTGTGGTAGCATTAGTACTCGATGCGTCATTCTTTGAAATATTTATAGATTTGTTGTTTGGATACGTGACATTGAGAGTGGTGCACATATGTAGGTGGCGGGTATACAGAAGGCTGGACGAACGAAGAAAACACAATACAAATACACTACACCCCCACCTAAACCCCAATACTCTCAAGGAACCTCTCAGTAGTCCCAACCAACTCCTCCCCCAACCTCGCATCCAACGCATCCCCACTAGGCAGCCCAACCGTCCCCGGCTCCGGCTCCCCCGTCAAATACACCCCCTCTCTATACTTCTCCGGGTCCTCTTTGACTTTCTTGGACGCAGCAGCGAACAAAGAGGTCAAGGCACCTTCCTCAGGGGGGATGGTGGCGAAGCTGAAGAGCCATTTCATGAGAGAGGGGAAGGGGAGCGTGTGGGAGGCTGTGTCGACGACGCCTGGGTGCAGGGAGAGGACGGTGATGGGTACGTTGGAGGTTAGGAGCTGGGATTGGAGGTGCCGGGACCAGAGGATGATAGCGAGTTTGGAGTTTCCTGAACGTGAAAATATGAGTGAGTGAGAGGAATGTGGGAGGGGAAAGGAGGGGGAGGGGGGGAGGCAGTGGGCGTACCGTAGCGCAGGTATTTGGCGAAGGGGCGCCAGTTGTATTTGATGTTGAAGTCGGAGAGTTGGGCGTATTGGACGCCTGTGGGGAGCCAGGTGTGGACTTTAGAAGATACCTTCATCATTGATATGTATCGTCGTGGAGAGGGTGTGAGTTGATAGATTAGTTGGAAAAGGGATAGGTGGGATGAACGCACATTGACAATTCGGACGTCCGAGTTGGGCTCTGCTGCTGTTTGTTTGAGGAGGGGGAGGAGGGTGCGGGTGAAAACGTAGGGGCTTATGTAGCTTGAAACGGATGATTTCTTTAGAGATGTGCACTCGTATTGGTGAGGACCTGCACCTACTTGACGATGTGCATGCTGGATACGCCTATATAGGGACAAGGACATGAGCACAGGGGTCAAAGGAAGGAAGGAGAAATAGACACTGACCATCGCTCCCAACCGCTCCATCCCCGTACATACTACGTACACCAAACCTTGTCAGTGAACGGTCTCGATAATAAGCCCAACGGATAAGACTGACTCTCCAGCATTGTTCACTATCCCATTCATCATAGTCAGCAATTCATCAAGTATTATGGCGTATCTCAATGCGAGACCTCACATAACAGATCCAATCTCGTCTCAAGTTTCAAAAACTCTTCTGCGGCTTTCTTAGCCTCTCGTGGATCACCCAGGTCAAGTTTGAGCCAAACGACCTCTCCGAGGCTATGTTCGCCCCCTTTTCCTAGGCCTGCATCGTGGAGGGACTCGATGGCCGCTTTGGCGCGTTCTTCGTTGCGCGCGGCGAGGTAGACTTTGGCGTTGGCGTGGAGGAGGGCGGCGACGGTGGTGTATCCTATACCTTTGCTGAATGGAGATGTCAAGTCGGCGGATATTGAATAGAATAGAATAGAATGGGGTTGAGGGCGCTTACTTTCCGCCTGTGACGATGACTACCTTTCCTTTGAGATCGACCAGGTCGTTCTTGGGGTCAAACTTTTCGGTGGAGGGCTTTGAGGATGAGGTGCCCATGGGTATTGGTGTGGTGAGAGAGTGGAGGTAGGGGTGGGTCGAGTGAGAAAGAAGCTATATCTTCTGTTTGTTTTCGGTAACATGTTTGGGTGTGCGTTTGGGTCAAAGGCATCATATCACATCAATATGTGCTAACCTGGAGATAGTCAAAGTGATTGACTCTTGACCGTCTTCCCTTCGAAACTACTTATCGCTGGATACCAGGATTGAAATGGGACAACCAGCACGATAGTGTCATACTTATCTGGAAGGATTACGTGATGCCTTTAGAGCTCAGATTTTGTCGAGAATCCACGATTGAATCCATGGGGACCCATAGTTTTCGACAGAGCCTGAGCTGCTTGTACTCAGCGTTGAAGCAATGAACCTTTGCGTGAAGAGGTTCAACTTCAACCGACCGAAAGGCTTCCCAGGGCCAAGCACTGCCACTTGGGCTTATCTTATCTTATCTCTACAAGCCGTTCTTGTTTCGTTTCTCCTGGGCTTCCAGCCTTCCTCTGTTTCCTTCTTCCATGACGTCGTCCTCGTAACACCTGAATTCACTCAAAACCCAGGCGAATGTAAACCTCGGGGCTCAAGCAACTCAGTACAGGTCGATTGCGCGGGAATAGGCATCTTGGCAGGGCTCTGAAATGGGTGATAGTAGTTCGAAGGCCAGAAATGAAGACTCTTCAAACAAGTTGCTAGAAACTGGCGTTGCCACGCCCTCAACCTCAAAAGAAGTCTCGAATCAAAACCAAGGACCTGCCGAGATCCAGCGCGTGAACCTGGGCTGCCGTTCCCCTTCCTTTCGTCCCCTGGTTCGACGAACACTCTCATTGCCTGAAGGCATAGGCGAAGATGTTGACACCTCGCCGACCTATCGTAATCTTCCCATAATCTCTGGCATAATAGTCCCCTTTTCGATCCTTCTAGCCATTCCGAGCCTCACCGACCGATGGTACATCAGAACTGGGGACAACCATGTTGTAATCGAGTCAAGGCCCAATTCGTGGCTGTTGATCACCGGTACCACCATTAGCATGGTATGTGCTGTACTGGCGAACATATGTCTTGTGGTGCGCTTTGCAGAGCGTGCTGTTAAGCCGATGACCTTGCTTGCTATTGCTTTTTTGATCATTCACGGTGAGCCATCCTGGTTTCTGCTTGTCCATCGCATTGATATTGACGTTTGGAAGACCTGATAAGTGCTACAACCGTCATCATCTTTGGCGTCAAATACAGCGTGGACGACGGTTTTACATACGGTCAACCTTTCTGGATGGCAGTCTGTTCGACTATCGCCTCCATAATCACAAGTGTCACCCTCCTGGTGGACTACATTCGAACCAAAAACTTTGCGACCAGTGGGAGTGGATTGACCAAGAGGCAGCGCACCCTAGTGATCATCATCATGGTCCTTCTCTTCTACATTGCCTTTGGCGCCTTGGTCCAGAAGCTCCTTCTCAAGCTCACGTTCATTGATGCCATCTACTTCGCGGTTGTCTCGATCGAAACTCTTGGTAAGTGTTCACTTGGCCACTTGCATTTGTTCGGACCTTACAACTTGACCTAGGATTCGGAGACGTGGTTCCCTTCACAACTGCTTCCAGGATCTTCACCATGTTCTACCTCACCTTCGGAATACTGAACCTCGGCGTCGCTGTCGCGTCCGTCCGGGAGGTACTTCTCGAGGGGATAGTGGTCTCTCTTCGAGGCAGGATTTATTCTATCAAGCGGAGGGAGCGACAGCGCCGCGTTCAAAGGCGGTGGCGAGACGCTGTGAGATGGCGGCTCAAGGCCCAAAGACTTCCCCTTTGGATAGACCGACCAACGCAAGCTCCTAGGAACTCTAGCCTCAAGTGGTTCCGGGACACGGTTCGAAAGGGTCTTTCCGCGATAGGGCTAAAACCGATTCACACACGACTCCATCATCGCAGATTGAACATTGAAGCTCTCACCACAGCGCAATTGGAAGCCAGCGCCATGGAGGCGGGCGTGCCTCTAGCTGAGCTTCTCCCTCCCGGTTTTGTGCCCTTCGATTCTGACCCCGGTACTTGGACGCCGATCACACCTTCGGCCCCCGACGATGGAGCACCGTCTCCATTGACGCACATTCGTACCGGTCGTATGGTCCACCTTCTGGCTTCGTTTGCTCTCGCAGTCGCGCATGGGGAGCAAGCGACGTTGCTTGGGCCGCACCCCGAATCGACTTACACAGACGATGACGATGATTCGCCTGAGACATCGACAGCCACGAGAAGTTGGAGTGGCATTCCTTTCTCTGCTTCTTCTACCTTGGACAGTGCGTCGCTCGGTGCCGTCCTTGAAGAGGAGGAAACACTGGCGTTTCGTTTACGCTTGGCGGCAGCGCTAATGTTGTTCGTGATATTCTGGATGGTAAGCGGTGCGGACAAAGAGATGTTTTTTTCCCAACTCACCACATTTCCGTACAGACTGGTTCAGCTATTTTCAGTAGGACGGAGGGTTGGTCGTTTTGGATAGCGCTCTGGTTCTGTGAGTTTGTTCTGTTTATCATCGACTACGCCACTCAATTTGTTGATTACATTGACAGGCTTCACCACCTTCACAACTGTCGGTTACGGTGTGTTTACCCATCCTTTCGTATAGTGGCCGCGTCCTCAAAAGATATGATCGTCATAGGTGATTTCACTCCTAGAACCGCGGCAGGTCGCTCCATCTTCATCGTCTGGGCTTTAATGGGGATTGGGACGATGACAATCCTGATTGCCAGTACGTGAATTCGTTACCCTCGGGTTAGATCTATGTTCAATAAGCTTTCTCCACGCCTAGTCCTCTCGGAAGCGTACTCCGAACGATACAAAAGAGCAATTCAAACTCAAGTCTACGAAAATGCCATCCGAAGTGTCCCTTCAGTGACCAACCCAGGAGCCATCTCAGCTTCGCCAATCGCTAGCAACTCCCTCACTGATCTTCGAACGACTGCTACCAACCTTGACGAGAAACATCCGTTTACGGGGCGCGTGCGTTCTGTCAGCTTTGCAGGGTTACCACTTCGATCCGAGAACGGGGATATTGGCGCGAATGCAGCTCCAGAGCTCAGAAAGCGCGTGAATGGAAAGTTGAAGTCGAAACCTCCAGCCTTGGATCTGGAGTCTGTAGTAGCTCATGCGGGGAATCGACCGTTCCACGATGAAGTTGTTGGACATGTCCAGGCTATTCAGGCGCTGTTGTTGACTTTACCGACGGATGCGATGGTGAGTGGCTTCTCATGGTTTTGCCGTGTTTCGTTGAAGCCGTGGGCTGATTTCATGTCTATGTCCAGTCTCAGAATACCCTTACTGGAATTGACCGTAAGTCCTCGTTGTTCTTCATTGATATACGTACCCACTCTAACAACTACCTGACGTTTTTGCACATAGAGCATCTCATGGAAATCACGAACCTCATGACTGTTAAAGCCCTCGCCAGTTAATGCCGAAAGATGTAGCTATGGACAGTCCATAGCAGTAGCTCCGTCGGTCTTGGACCCACCTTTACGACAAACTTACGATTTATCTCTATCCACCTCTAACTGGATCTAGACCCGGAATTTTTCAATTTCAGGATTGAGCTACTTACCTATCACTTTGCTCAAAGTGACCGTCTCCCGAACGCGAGCCGAACGATGTTGCTCAAGAGGCTATCGGTGTGTGACACGGAGAAGGAGAGTGTTTCAAGTTTCAACGGATTGATGCACAGGGACGGGGTTCCACTTTTGACCACAGCGGCCCTCCACATATCCAGACACTCTGACATGACATCCTCCCAGGGAGCACGATTATATAGAGTTGTACGTATGGCAATAGGTAGTCGATGTCACGCTGTACCATTCTGCTAACGCCACAAGCTTGAGACTTGTATTGACGCCAAGATGTGGTGATATTCTTTCGCGTGGCTCGACCAGAGTTCCCTGCAACTCCGTATGAATCGGTAGGTATATCCTGTATCATCTCATCGGTTCGATTTTTTCGCAACTCCGGACACGATACCTTGTGTTTGCCGAGGATCTTTTCTCAGTCAAAGGGAATTGGCCGAAGGTACTAACCATCGGTGGAATTTCAGGGTAACTCAAGATCACCTCTTCCTTCTTGTCTCCCAAGTCTGAGATGAGATACGTTTTATCACCTGGTAGCACTGCTTGTTCACATGTAGGAGTCTTTGTGCATTGTGTAATATTCGAAGGCGATAAGTATAAAGGTATGCCTACAGCAATCGCTAACATCGGTTAACAACGTCGACACGTGTGGGAGTTAAAATGCCAGTTCAGTTAATAAACCTGGCAGTGACGATGCGACTCTTGTCGTCAACCACCATCCAGTGCCCATTTTCCAGAGACACCTCCAATCTTTCGCTGTCGAGTCATATGGTAGGCACTTGTGGCGGCTCGAAACCTCTCTCGGTCTTTGTACCACGTTTTCCGGGTATCGATTTATCTTCTCCCAGGCTCATGCGGCTCCCGTCTGCACCTCTGCTGGTGCGAGTCTTCAACGTGTTGCTGGTCAAAGCTCACGGGCGCTGGTACTCGAAGGTTAAAGTTTAAACCTTGCCAGTGGTAACCGCAACCACAGCCGGTGAGTTAATTGAGCTCCGGAGTCAATCCAATAATCTGGATTACACACTGGTATAGCTGGCTTGGACAGAGAATTGGGCTACCTACTTGGCGAACCCTGCGCCATCTGTCCATGTTTCTCATCGGTCAGCGAGACTTATGGTAGGGTCTACGCCCACTGAATTATCAAGGCCTCTTAAGGGTACATGCCGGAGTCTGGAGTCTGGGGCTTTCGGCCAAATGATCGGATAACCCCCATGTTTTTGGTGGGAGGTCTGGTGAACCTTATCCGCGCGCCCACAAGGAGTCGACGCCCCTGAATCAGAATTCAATTCCAATTCGAACGTCCTGTATGGCGCTGCTGCCGTGACCATTTTCACAGCGTCGACGTAGCCTTGGACCTTTCAGACGCGCAGTCGGTTGGAGCTTGGGTTGTCTTCAGTCCGTCATCACCTCGCCCACGACATCTGACTCGACTTTCTCTCGACTTGTCTCACTCATCTAGCGCGGCGGCTGCTCGTATTTCGTATTACTCAGTGCTCCTCTTTCTAGGCCTTTCTCCGCTTCTCGACTGGGCGTGTCGCATAACACGACGGCGACGCGTTTCCCCCTTTCGACTCTCCTTTGATTACGACTTCGACTCTCTCTCCTTTCTCATCTTCACGAGCCAGCTATGCCATACGTCCCCGTCACTTGCCCATCGGGCTCGCACGAATTCTTCTACTCGATATCTACGCCCACCGAATCGTCCGCGGAGAAGATTCAAGAGGGGTTGCCGACGATATTGTTCATCCATTCAGGATGGTACTCTCAGCAGATTTTCGAAAGTAAGTCGCTTGTCCCATTTCCATCTAGCCCCTGTATATTGACTACTCGCTTTCAGGCCAGTTCACTGACCCACGCCTCCGACAATTCAACCTAGTCGCGATCGATAATCTGGGGAACGGAAGCACAAGAGGGACGATTGGCGATCAGCGGTACACGCCTAAGGAGGTCGCGGAAGATCTGCATTGTGTTCTGGTGAGTCTGCATTCTCTTTCTTAATGGAGCTTTGAGGACTGACTCACATCCGTCGACAGGACGCTTTGAAGTTGCCTCCGTTACACATCTTCGGATTATCTCTTGGAGCTCTCGCAGCCCTCGAGCTTGCTATCGCGCACCCGGATTGTGCACTTTCCTTGACCCTGTGCTCGCCGGTATCAATGACTGAGGTGAGTTTGGCAGCATCCCGGAAGTAAAAACCATGTAACTGATCGCGTGCTTCAATCTAGCCGGAGGATATCGCTGCTGGTCGGGTCCAGGTATACAAATGCTGGGAATCAGCGTTTACGCTCGACCCCAATGATCCGGAGACGAGGCAGAAGCAGCAGGATTTACTTGAGGAGACTCTCCTCGGGGTAATGCAGTTGTTGTTCAACAACGTCAAGACGAGGTTGATCAAAGCGTGCGTTCAATCCGCACTCATCAAGCTACCTCCGTTGTTCACGCTGAATTCTAGCGTCCTGGTTCATCAGGTGCTTCAGGCTGTCGAAATCTGGAGTGGCTCTCCAGAAAAGATGAAGCAGAGCTATGATGCGTGTATCCGATGTTTTACTGAGAGGGAAGCTATCCCAAGGGAGTCTTTCGCGAAGGTGCGCCCGTCCTCTCTTCGTGAATCCGCATAATAATGACGTTCTCCGTTTCTTCTACTAGATCAAGTGTCCAGTCAGCATCATCCACTGCGCTGAGGACATTGGATACGAGATGGAACACACTGAACACCTGGCAAACGAGCTGAACGAAGCTGGCGTGCAGATGACCCTACACACCGTCCCAGGCCCACACTTTGCCGTGCTCGAGGGCGCCGAAGGGTAAGTGATTCCCTCATTGATGCACCGGTCTTCTTTTGTTGACGTTTCTCTCAATAGCATCAACCCCATACTCAGGGACACCGTTCTGGGGACTTTCACCGCCGATGGCGAACCTAAAACACCGACTCCACTACCCAAGCCGGACTTTCAAAGTGGAAAAATGAAAACACCGTGGACAGAAGCGTTGCAAGAGCATGGGTACCTCCCAGATGCTCTCTCGGATGGCAACGATATGGAGGATGCGGAGATTGCCTCTTGGTTCGAGCGTCCTCGTGTTTTGATTAAGGAGGAGCGCACTGTGGTTACCGAAGTCTACAGCTAAACGGTGGACACTCTACTAGTATGCTTTATGACAATTTATGATTTTTTATGATCTCAAACGCAGCTTGGGCCGACACTGATGAGAAACGAACCGCAGGTCATATATCAAAATCGGAAATGACCCTTCCTGATATGGAACTGAACTGCGTGTTTCCACAAGAGTCGGATACCTTAGGCACTGTGCCACTGACAGCGATGACTGGGATGTGAAGGACGTGGATGGTAAACATGGTGGGCAGCAAGAGGTGTGACTCTAACGTCTGTGGTATGAATTGCAAAGGGTATCTAATGCTCAAAACGGAGGGGGTCACCGGTCAAATGTACTTGTACGGGTGGGGTGGGGATCTACTGTAACGCTGTCTGCACGAACCCATTACTCGAAGACATCGTCGACTTCTGGGGCGTTTTCACCTTCGTCGTGAGGTTCTTCGTCGTCTTCATCATCGATCGCTTCGTCCTCTTCGTGCTCTTCGTCTTCTTTTAGAAAATTATTGCTGGGATTTTCCCAAGGATATGGACCACCGAATGGTTCGCTTTGGGCTTCCTGTACAGCTTGGACCTGAGAATGTTAAAAAAAGCTTGAACAACTCAGTGGGCCACACATACCTCGGGAACATCATTCGTCTCAGGCCCATCAAGACGTGGTTTCTTTGTGGTATTGTCGTTCTGCAACACGATAGTGACAAGGTTAGTATCATGACGGGCTGGGTACCATCGGGTGAATGAGAACGACGTACTTGGCTATCGGACTCCAATTTCCGCTTCTGAAGTTCCTTCTGGTGAAGCTCGTATAACTGGTTCGATGTTTTGGTAACTGAAAAACTGAGAAGATATGGCACCTTCCCGGGCGTTCGACGGTTCTCAACATCGATCTCGAGTTTCATGAATGCTTCATCCTTATTGCGGATGAGGAAATCGAGGATCACACGCTGGAGTGCTTCACCGATATACGCCGGGTGCTTTCGGCGGTCACCATCTCGCAGCCATGATCTATCAGCGCTGAGTATGAGTGCGAGGCGTCGGACTAGGGGGAGCAATGGCTGAAGGGATGAGTGGACGAATTGCAAGGTTGCGGCACCAAGTAACAACGAGTTGCGTGCTTTCCAGCTCCCTGTGAATCCCGTCCAACACATGGGGTCAAGTTCATCCTTGGACTTCGAGCCGACGGGCTGAGCTCCCACGGCCCAATACAGGAAAACCCAGAACACAGCTTCCGAGTCATGGTCCACTTCACGTCGCCATAGGTAATTGTCCGAATCGGGAGGGTTCATTGGATCCCAAAAATCGGGCGGGGCATTGCTCGGAGGGGGAGGATAGTCGGCCCAACGCTCTGGATGCTTCTTCCGGTAGCTATGAGGAGCATCAGGGATGGGTGGAATAGCACGGACCTCCTCTGGACCGGGAAGGTAACCGCGATTCTCCACCGCACGGGCCATGAACCCAGGTGTGCCCTAAAATGTAGACACCAATCAGCTACGTGTCAAGATGGGGTGAAGGGAGTGACTAACCGTTTGCTCTTTGCGAGGATGATCTGCCCCAGTCTTTGCTGTGACGTGCTCGCCGTGGTTGAAGTCAATGAGTAGCACCTGTGTATCGTGTTGATCATATCTGAGGTCTGGGTCAGCTCGGATACGGCACAATTTTCAGATGTCGCCTACTGTTCATCCAAGAGGTGCTTGACGAAGCATAAATCTTGATGCTTCCTTTCTCCCGACTTGGGAGGCCGGGGAACCTCCCTCGAATCGACGATCAAAATGTTGCCTACGCTAATGTCGCGATGGAGAACATCCCGCTTAAACCGTAGGTATCTCAGCACTGGGTCGAAAAATATGTCAGTACGTACAGCAAGTGAAGTCAAGGGAACTTACATTCGAGGACATCGTACACAGTTCGCAGCATCTCATCGACCGTCTTGACGGTCAATATGCGCCGACCGTACTCGTGTAGTCCAGTGATATGTCGGGTTCGGGAGTCGGAAACTTGGCTCTTGGCGTAGAAGACTGGTTGAGCAGCACCCGGAACAGGTCCATCCCCGTGTATCTGATCATATATTTCCTTCTCCGTAAACCGCGTATTCTTGCACAGTTGGTCCTTGATCACGGTGACACGTTTCCCGTCGATAGTGATGTCAGAGTGAACATTCACAAGCACATGGGTACGAGTTTGGAACGGGTTGCTAGAATACTCGCTCCTCCAACCCCGGCTGAAGATTTTTTGACCTACAAGGGTTTTCAGACGGATCTGGAAAGTACCGGTACAAGGACCGAGGGTACGCTGCCGTGACACTTTCGCCCGATCCCTCGACCAATTGCGTTTATCCCATGCACCGGGTCTATAGAGACGGTAGATGAATGCGAACATCATCTGCGGGAGATCTTTCGCTCCCCAAGCGATGGTTGAGTGTCTGGTGGGAGAGGTGCCTTGAACTGCGACGTAGAACGTGATCCCCGTGCTGGTGGTCAAAAAACCAAGCACAACGTTCAGGTCGGGTCGAGCGGTCATGAGATAATGGAGGTATGTGAGATTTTTCAAGTCAGGTTCGTTGTCCCCTGCAGAAGCCTTCTCCCCCACGAGCTCAATCAATGGCCAGGAGATCCGGTCCCCCTCCCAGTTTTTCTCGAACGCCATGGTATAGTCGGGTCGGGAGCGGGTATCCGAGTCGTGATTACTGGGAGTTTTGCTTTCTGTATATTTCAGGACTAGCACCCCGAGATCCTTGCTTGCGAAATCTGCACAGAGTCAACGTCGTGTTCGAACAACGAACCGTCTAAATTAGTCAATACTCACACTTGTTCTTGATGGCTCTCGACAGCGAATTGGTGCATGGGATAAAGTTTGTAGCACTGAATTCTTCGTTGAACAGCGTTGGCTTGATTCCTGGAATGCGACCAGCAGTCTTCAACAGCTTCATGAGGCCTTCTGCGGGCTCCTGAACAAGCTGGGTTCGATCGCTGTACTTGAACATCTGGGTTTGTGCCCGATGGTGCGGGGGGGCGTAGTTTTCTCCCTTGACCGGACTTGCGTCGTGTTCCAGGGGTGTGAAGGTTGGAGGAGGAGTAACAGGTTCAGTGCCACCGTCCG
>JAMZDL010000127.1:0-85591 GCA_027579765.1 Candolleomyces efflorescens
TTTTCACCCAACGACTACACCCAAAGCGCGCGAGCGCGAGCACGCCGGAGGCGTGCGTCAGCGAGCGCGCACAAAAAATAATTGAGGCCCATCTCTGTCTTCGGAGACCCTGAGGGCGATTGGGTATGGGTAATGATTCAAAGTCAGCAAGTCGGGGCTAAAGCAGGGCTGAAGCAAGGAACAGGTGTGGCCCCGCCACGCCCGCTAGTGGAGGAAGAACACTTCTAAACGTGTGCCATTCGATTGCAGGCGGCCCTTGAGATGGACGCTAGGTTGCCTTCTTCCTCGGTCATGAGTGCAAGCTAAAGAGTGATAACAGACAATAGAACCAGTTGCATGAATAGGATAACTGTCTTTTGCGTTTCCTGACATCATGTGCCATCGAGCTCCTGACCACAATAAGCTCCATCCTGGGTCGTAGGCCCATCTCTGGGACCAAGGGTTCGGAAATTTTGGCTCAGGAATTGAGCTCATGAAAGAACGGTTGGGTATAAGAGCAATGGTCGTACTACATCTTGAAAACACCCCTCAAACGCGACTCGTCAAGCTACCTCGACACAATTTTGAAAGAATGTCTTACACCTCTCCCTTCCTCACTCCCCAGCCCTACATCAAGAAGGTGAACACACTCTCTTCCGAAGGCATTACCATCGACGATGGGATTGCCGGTGCAGTTCGCGAAGCGGCCGACTTTTCCACAAAATATGGTTCCGATTTTGCCCTGGTCAATGACCTGAAGACAGCGCTAGATCAGTTCAATGATGTATGCCTTAGCTTTGTTACTCCATCGCTAAACTCACGTACCCGACTGTCGTGGCGCAGAGGTGGACAAAGGCTTTGTTAGATTCACGAGATGCTGCATCCACCGTTTCAGCTTACCTGCAGCGTAGGTCAAACCCATCATCTTTGCGCCCGCCCTGACGACCCATGATTCTCGCAGGGTTTGACCAGGTCTTCCTGGCCATGATTGACGACATCAGCAGCAGCAAAGACGCTCAAGATGTCGTCACCGAGTTCAACGCCTTCGTAGAAGTCAGTTGCTTTTCCGCCATCACTGTATGCCGCATTTTCTTTTCTGACAATGATCCATCAATAGGAAGAATACCCTTCGAAGAAGTACTCCTTGGAAAGCACACCTGGACCGAAGGCTGCATTTGAGGAGATTGAAGGCTTGGTACGTCCTGTGCGTCGGCTTTGCAAGAACGAGCGATCTAACTAGTCCTACGGTAAACCCTCCCCAGGTGACACAAGAGAGCAACCATGTCGTCTCCGTTCTGCAGACTGCACCGACCTGGGAGAAAGCCGTCGAGGTATGTCGACTAATGATCAAGTTGCGAGAATAGAATGAATCAAGTATCTTGTCGTTCAGGAGTTGAAACAGAACTTGCCTCAGGTTCAGCAGGGCGTCGGAGGGGTTCGTTCGGCCTTGGTCAGCTACGCTGTCAAGATCTCGAACTGAAGATTGAAAGTCCTCTGTACACCTAAGACGCTGTAGTATTGCCTGAAATGTATTCTGATTGAAAGTTCAAGTATCTAGACCTTTGCAAGAAAATTTCGAAAACTTGGGTGGCACAGATTCACGGGCCGAACAAGGTACGAAGCGCCTGTCTACGTACTGGTATACTGGTCATCAATGAGCGACAAGTTCTAGGGTGCTTGCTTTTCACTTTCATTTTCAAAGTGTCGAAAGGACTCAATCAAGAGCGTGGGCCGTCGATGAACTTGCTCTTGGAACAGAAATTCGATACGAGTGTGAATGAGCGCTCCTGAGTCAGCTCGTAGGCATAAGGAACCGGCTTTTTGAGCCCTGTACAGAGCCAGACAAAACCAGTTTAAATGACAGTGACCGCGAGGCGAACGAGAACGTGATGTTTGGCTCGCAGGTGATTCGGATTACCGGCAGGCTTTGCTGAACGCTGCAGAAGGGTAGGTAGTAGGACAATGCACGCGCGGAGAGAGCAGAGAGGAAGGAGGCTAAGTGGGAAAACCACATTGGAAGAACACATATTCTATGGTGTTTGGACGGGTCCTCTCAATCAAAGCACGCCGCTGCTCATTCTTCAGATCGCAGGGAATGGCTTGCGCGGACACACGAGCAACCTTAGGCGATAATCGGGATGACTGTAGGTGAACGAGGTGAAGTTTAGACGGGTTCTCCGGTGTATTTGTCAACACCGCTAAAGACCTTCGCTTAACTACAGACGAACGAAGGTCCACATACATTAAGCTACCTCCAACGACATTGATTGGCATTGAGTATAATCAAATGATTCAAATCATCTAGTCGCTATTAAGTGTCGGTCAATGCAAATACATTAGTAAAGCAGGATCGTCACGGTTTGCAAGATAGGGAAGAAATGTGGGAGAAAGGTAAAGAGGATGTCCAAGGTTTCCCCAACTGTGCCCTCAACAAGTCGGTGTAGATCGCACCGGGCAGATCTAGCCATATCTGAGTCGAGTCACTTCGTCATTGAAAGTCGAATTGTAGGTAGCAAATCGAATCTTACCTGAATCTTGCCAGCCTTGAGTCTGTTCGGCGGGCTAGTTCATCCACTGACCTCTCTTGTGGTGGAGGTGGTGACGACAACACAGAAATCTCGTCGTCTTCATCACTCAGATCGTCAATCACGATCGGAGCAGCCGTCAGACTTGCCAGCTTCAACGTCTTCGGATGATAGAGCGTCGCAGCAGTCGATGGTCCTCCAGCGCGAGGCCTAGACTTGGCGGGCATAAACGGCAGCTTCTGCTGCTCTCCCCGCTTAAGCGAATGCATCCCACTCGGTGTCACGTTTGTATTGCTTCTCTTCAAGTCGACCGGTGACAACGATGACTTCTTCTTTCCTTTTGCCTTGGTCGAAGAAGTACCAGACTTTGTCACCGCCGTCGACAGCGTATTCTTGCTCTGAGACGCAGCTAGCGCCCACCTCTGCTTCCAACCCCGCGCAACAGCACTAGTCCTCTCTAGAGCTGCCCGAGCGGCCATCTCTTCTTCGTCATACAAGTCAAACTCGTCCACGTCAATGATCATCGGCGCAGCTTTTTCCTGGTGTGCGCTAGCAGGTGTGACGGTAGGTGAGGGACTGGGAGGAGAAGCAGATCCGCTGCCACTGCTACCATTGCTTGACCTTGTCCCAGGTGCAAAAACGCTCCCACTGTTTCCGACAACGCTCCCTGTGTCTCCGAATTCTCGGCCTCCAAACGGATCAAGGCAGGTGTATGTCGAGGGAACGGCCACCCCGCCCTTTGACTTGGTGGCATGGACGACGTACTTTCGAGTGGACGGACTAGGGGTATCGTCGACGAGCACATTCCCTACACCGAGAGAAATATTTCTCTGCAGTGGTTTTCTGCGAACAGTTATGGGAGTTTCCACAAGGTCACTGCCGAAACCATCATCGTCGATTGGAGGATGTTGCGGGGGCAGTGAACGAGACCGACTACGGATCCTTCGCGCCTTGCAGGCAGAAGGAGGGCTCGAGACCACGTCGCCCATGTCTTCGTGCCCTCCCTGGCCGGGTGAAGACAGGTCGTGGCCGCGATTGCTAGGTAAAGTTGGCTTCAATGGGGACATGTACCCGTCTTCCTGCTCAACAGCTGGAGAATTATCGAAGTCGACATCATCGTCTGAATCGTCTTCCTTCTGTGCACAAACTGATAGCTCCGACGCGTCCTCTTCATCATGCCAACCATCTTCTGGAAGAATATTTTCTTTTTCCTCTTGGAAGAGCCGCGAGGGACCAGGAAGTGAGATATCTGCACTATGCCGGCGAGGAATGCTAGCGCTCCGTAAGCGTTCAGGCGATCCTGCCCCCATGAAGAACTTTGACTGGGAAAGCATAGCTGGTGTGCTGTGGCGGGGCTTATGCTTCTTTCTTGCAGCAATATCATGGTCTGCAATTTCGACGAGGGTGCGTTTACCGCTCGCTTTCCCGGCTGTGGTTGGTGGTTGTCGCTTAGTCGTAATTGAGGTGGTCTTGGAGCGGGCAGGTATGACGGCGTTCGGACCTATGCCACACATGAGCAAGGATTCAAGAAGGGGAAAGCAAGCACGCACCAAAGAAGTTGTGAAGCCCTCCAGAAGGTCTGGGCTTCCCTGCAACCTCCTTGCCTTTGCCTTTCTTACTGGCGCCGACTGTGGTCGTGGGGACCTTGTTTAGAGATCGCGGGTTGAAATTAGGATTAATGTCAACCATGGGCTCAAGGTCAACTGGGTCGAGGTCGCCGTTGGCCAGTTGCCTGGCAACTTCAGGTTCCAAGTGACTTGTAGGGATCATGAGTAGAGCGTTGGTAGTTGATGTGAATACACCCACATGCCACAGTATTGGTCGAGTTCGTCGGTCCACTCAGAGTCAACAGGTATCATATGTACCAGCTTCCCCTCTAGCGGGCAATATACTCGCTGGTGTTGGAAGCACTTGTCCGCGAGCTTGAACTTCTGCGGGTAGTCCGGCGGGACCGCCTTCTTCCCTTCAAGCGTCACTGCTCTGATGACTTGCTCGACCGTTTTCCATTTCCGCAGAAGTGTGCATGCGGTCTTCAAGCCGATTCCAGGAATACTTGGGAGATAATCACATCCGCTGAGGATAGCCATTGCTCTGAACTGCCCATCAGTCCAGTTGACGAGCGAGATGTCGGAGGTTGGTCTTGCTACGGAGCCGAAATTCTCCCTCGAAATGGAAACGACAGTGGCAGCATTGGTATCGAGCTTGAAAAGAACTTTTCGGCATCCAAAGACGAGGAGGTCAGAGTCTTCGGTAAGAATCGCGTCCACGATCCCAATGCGCTCCAAGTAGGCCAACTGTGCGTCCGCTTCGTAGGGTGCGACAATATAGCTCACCTGCTCGGCTCTCAAAGCCTAATTTGCGGGTCAATGAGAAAAGGACAAGAGTCAAGATGATATGATGTTCACCTTGATGAGCTGAAATGCCATATGAGGTGTTACATCTGCACATTTGAGGTAGCATTCCCTGGCCTGCGTATGCTTCCCCTGCGCCGTGAGTGCCTTTCCCCTTGCCAGGTTCTCCTCTCGCTTCTTGCTCCGTTCTGACTCAGTCCCCTTCTTCGCTGGTAGAGGCCCGCCGTCGAATACAATGTAAGGTTCGACCTTGTGGTGTCGCATCAATCGTACTCTATGCATCGCATAGTCGACGTATCTAGTCATGCCACAGGTGGATTTCTAGTCAGCTCTCTACAAGGGGTGTATACAGCTGAAAACAGAGCGTGATGGCCTACGTACTTCGTAGTGCTCTTTCCAGTCGCTAAATCCGTTGCACAAGCATAAATCCCCCTGTGAAGCCATACGTATGCATCGACTGCGACCGTCTGTCCGGCAAACTCTTTGAGGTGTTGAGTGGTTTGAATACATTTGAGGGCAGGAAGTAGGCCTGAAATTCCCATTATACCATAGAGATGTGTCCAATGTCGAGGGGCGTGATCATGAAGGTAATGGAGGTCGTCGTCTTTGTGGTTGTGGTTGTAAATCTAAAGCAGGGGAAGACGTGACATGCCTTTCTGGGAAAACGCGTCTTGTCACATCAAACGCGTCGCGCTGTCACGCGACTTTGTCACACACGGCATCCGCAACCTCGCAAACATATTGAGGTTGATATAGGTATTCAAATACTTTGATCAATGTATATACGGTCTCATATCATACCTGACCTCACAGAGTGCCATAAAAAAAGCCCCCTGCAACCCCAGAGCCTTCGATTGCCTTGCTTCAGCGTGTTCGGAACATTCCCCCCAAAGAGAGCAGTCCGATCAGTGGGCAAATAAGAAAGGGAAGGACCAGTCACGACTGACCCGAGAGGGTAGGTCAATGCGAGCCACCAAAAACGTCCAATCCCACCCTCACCCAAGACCCTCACCTTCCCCCATTTGTGTGCCATTGATCACCTGTATATGTGCCTCACCTTCCTGAGGCACATGAAGCTCCACCGCACCAAAATGCGCCTTCAAAAACAAGACAAGCGGCCGAATACGACTTTCGATGAAAGACTTGCTCAGCGCCCAAGAGGGGCCGCCCGAGCAACGAATTGGATTCCTGTGTATATCATCGCTTCTTCATCCTCACAGTTTTTTCCGCAAATTGAAGGCTGTTGGTCGTACAAATTGAATGCGATAGGTTACGGAAAGGCTGGTACATACAGGTAACGCAGGATGGATCAAGGTGTCGCGACAGAGAAAACTGAGTCATGATCGAGAGAATTAGGTGATTAGGGATAAGAGCCCTCAATACGAGAGGCGAACAGTGTAAGATAGAACCTCCACAGGAGCGTCGCGAGTTCCTCATGAATCAAAGCAAAGCGTAGGCCAAAATGTCGGAAAGCAAGAAAACGAAGCGGTTGAGAAGATCAAGGATCTGTCATAGTTCAAAACTGGTGGTAGGTACTTTCAGGGCGGGTGTGCACTCCGGCGAATTGGCTGAACCCAGCATAGCCGCCAGTGGGGCCACCTCTGCATCTAGAATCAGTCGAATCGTCAGCGCGCGAGACTCTCCGATGTTAAAAGAGATAAGACAGACTTCGAGAATGTCGAATGCACGACACGTTCGTCCGCACGTTCCGAGAACATTTCGCGAGAGTTGTAGCCAGAGTAAGCAGAAGACCGGGGCGTATTAGAATCCTGAAAGATAGCCTGCCCGAGGATATTGGTGCTCTTGCGGTACAGACCGCCATATCCAAGCATTGGCGTAGGTGCTCTAGACGTTCGCGGGGAGATTCGATGGTCCACATTGATGGATTGCGAGCCTCCTGGAGTTCGAATATCGCCAGGAGATTCTCCAAAAGAAGGGTGAACGAAGTGCGTTTCCACCTGCACGTTATCGTAGCGCTGCCCATTAAGGGACATTTTAGCCTCCAGAGCAGCCTCAGGTGAGTCATATTGGACGACGGCAGAGATGGTGTCCGCGTTCGGAATCTGAACAGTTTGAACTCGTTCAACTTTGCCAAATGGACACAAAAGTGGATGAAGATCCTGAATCTGGGAGAAAAGCAACGCAGGCAAGTTGGTGATCAGTATGGTAGTAGTTGTAGTCGAAGGGTTCAGGCCAGATTGAAGTCCAGAGGAGTCGTTCGGAACGGGTGAATGCGAATAGTCAGAGTCAGAATTTGAGGACGATAGAGTCCCCCTATCGAGATGTCCAGGACCAGAGAGATGGGAAGAGCGAGAGTCCAGAAGCAAAGTGCGATCGCCGCCGTCAAGAAAGCCTGTTGGGCAGCATAAGAGCGTTGAACAACAGGAGCTACATGCGGACCTACCTTGAGATCGCTGGACAACCGCCCAGGAGACGTCGATGGTGTGACCCCTTACGAAAAGGCCAGCGTGAGCAGACGGAGGGTGAAAGAGAACTAGGCTCACTTCAGTTGTGTGCGAGTTAGTGCCGAAAGTGCCGCCTTCGCCTCCTCATGCGACGACATCACGACAAAGCCCCGTCTGCGGGAGGAATTATCGACCGTCGCGAGAATAACGCTGTGGGTGACCGTCCCATATCTCGCGAACAGAGCAGCAAATTCAGTCCTACACCAAATTCAGTATCAATTCAATAAGAGTGCTCGAAAACAAACGCACTTTGACAACGCGAATGGGAGGCCGAGGACGTATAGATTGCGACGCTCATCAAGAGGACCCTTTGGTCGAGGTGATTGGAGGGTAACCGCCGTAACAGACCTTGATGTCAAAGGAGCCAGATTCAGTCTCTAGGCTTGGCGATGTAGAGATTGAAGCTCACAGAGTTGCTCCACCTATACAGTACCCGTTCATACACAAGGCTTTGCTGGAGCGATGTCAGCAAGGAAAGAGATTCGGAAGAGCAGACATACGCCGCCACGCCGGGACTATAGAACGTGATTTCGAGCGGCTCTTGGTTGCGTTCCTTAACATCCCTGAAGCACTCGACATCGCCTTCCCGAATAATTTAGTTGGGGCGAATACCGCCAAAGGCGTGAAGGGGCCAACGTACCAATCAAGGTCCTGAAGAGCGCCACCAGCTCCCTTCTGTCAACTAATGGATTGAAATCAGATATGAGACAGAGCGCGTGGACCCAAAGACCCCAATACCATGAACAGGAATATTCTCAATCCGCACGGTGCTCGTCTGTTGGAGCTGGGCAAATTCTGGGAAATTCTTTGGGAGGTCTGGCGAGGTACTGGTGGATACCATGCTCATATGCGTTCCCGGGATTTCTCGCTTTTGGTCGCTGTGGGGTTAGGCGGGAAGGGGTGGTCGCCAGTGGTGGTTGAAAGTCAAGGAGGATACCCCGCCTGCCAATCTGCCTCACTTCATGGAGTGCCGGGTCTTTCGGCGATCAAAATATCTTTCCCATGTCGGTTGAGATTTCTCATAGGCTTTGTCTGCAGTGGACATGTAGTGAAGGTGGCAAGCATTCACCATTTTCCACCCACTTTCAGAACGCCATCATGTCAGACATTTGAGAGAGGACAGGAAGAGAGGAACGCCGACATGGTGGGTGAATTTCCTGGCCCAAGTTCAGTCTCAGGCATCTTCGACTTGAGACTGACAAGCACGAAAGGCACTGAAAGACATCATGAACAGTGTGAATTGTACTCCACAGGGTTAGCACCGATTCTGGTGCGCCCAACATTTTCACCTGGAGTGCCAAAAAAAGCCGCCCTCTCTCTTTGACATAGAAAGTTTACTGGTAGCATTTTCACTGGGCGGGTCATGGGGCAGCGCTTGGCGGATCAAGATGCCACTTGTGCCCGATGCTGCGTTTTCATCACGCCTCAAAGTGGTAGCTCTAAAGGCACCAATAGCTATCATGGTCCCTTCTCGGAGATAAGATATCCGCTATAGAAGATGGCACTTCATCGGACTTGATTCTTGCAGTTGCACAACGCTTGTTCTGAAAACTGTCCTGAAGTTTTAACCGGCAATGTAGCCCGACACCTACTGTACATAGATCTCTACTAAGAATATCAATGAGTCCATCCAAAGTCCGTCATATCAGCCCGTTAGTGACTAGTCGATATCAATAAACCTCGTAATAATTCATGAGGAGTACACGTTGTACACATTCCAAACGATGCTCGATCTCTTCAACTATCACGACGGGTAAGGTGGCGGCAAGTGGGCCCCCACAGGAGTCTGCCCATTGGTGCCATTGACAACGGAGGGATTGGGTCCAGTCTGCCTCTGGCCGTCCGATTCAGGTTGTCCGTTCGCATTAGGAGGGGGCGACTGCGACGTTGCATCACGGATTGTTGAGAGTTCATAGGCCTCCACCTTGCTAGGATCTACGAGTTGATCCGTTCTTGACTTGTCATAAGTCGGTAGCTCCAATTCCGCTGCATAATTTGGACCCTGCTGGCTTCCGGGAGGATTGGTAGTGGGGAGAATAGCAGCATTTCTAGCATTCTCTAATCGCGATTCGTGTGATTCATATAAATGTCAGATTTCTGATTCAAGCTTGGAAGTAGAAACTCAGACGTACCTCGACGGATCCTCCTCCGCGCTTTCACCTGGCACCAAATCAAGCATCCCAGAAAGGAAAGAAGCAGGAAGAGGGCAATAGGACATCCGATATACAGGACAAAGTGTCCAGGGCCAATCTCCCTCTCAGGCATCCGGGTTGACAGGCCTGGGGCCTTGGGGAGACGAAGGAGATTCAGCCTTTTTAATAGTGGACGGTATTTATCCCGATTCCCCGCATGGGGCTGTGTGAAATATCACTTCAAATGTCAACATCGGAGTTAGTAGCTCCCAACCGTCTTGATGCCTTCGATCCGCAGCAAGGATGCATGATGGTTAGAGGAACCGGAACTCTGAGGAAAAACTTGAAGGGAGCAAATGGCACCTGCCAGGCACAATATTCATGTCGGGGTAATGAATTCGAAAAGCAGGTAAATCCCCTCTTCTAGTGAAAATGAGTGAGTTTACACAAACCCTAGAACGTAGACTAGTCCTGTTGAACACGAGTGGCGCTTAAGCGCTTGTTCATGGAAGGTCGACTACCACCAGTTGTTGGAAGGTTTGTGTATTGAAGACAAGTGCATGGGCGATGTGCTGCGCTTTGATCAGGGTGGCAAGCTGTGGTGGCGATATTACTGGCAATTGTCTTAGGCACAAGTTCAAAGTATCATGACGGATAGGGTGGCGGCAACTTGAAATGGGCATCAATGACAGGAGCTGGGTGATTGGCATCCTTCGCTCCCTGCCTCTCCAACTCGGGTTGTCCATTCGGAATATTTGACTGTGACGCGGCATTGCGAATAGTAGACAACTCGTAGGCCTCCCGTTCGACAGGGTCTACGAGCTGATCCGTTCTCGACCCGTCATAAGTTGGAAGGTCTGGATCCGCTGCTGTGTCCTGACGCTGAACGCCCCGGGTTCCAGGCCTAGATGAATTCATTGTAGGAAGAATTGCGGCGTTTCGAGCATTTGCTAAAGGCAGCATGGTTCGGGCAAATAAAAATGTCAGCTTTGGATAGGTAGGCGATAAACGTCAGCTCATACCTCGACGAGCCCTTCTCCGCTTTCTCCTCCGGTACCAAATAGTGAACCCGATCCCAAAAATCACCAGGAATATCCCTACGGGAGTCCCAATGTACAGGACATAATGCTTTGGACCAAACTCAATCTCAGACATCCTCGATTGATAGTCCTCGGAGCTGCAAAGGCGCGGGCCAGGGGCGAGGGCGACTCGGCCTCTTATAAGGGTGAAGAGTCTTTGTCTCCTCGTAAAGGCTGTGCGAACCTCACTTTAAACGTCAAAACTTCAGTCAACCATGGCGAATATTCCTCACGAATGTCTCTTGATGCCTCTACAGCAATATGATTAACGTAACTGAGAAGGGAGCAAATGGCATTTACCAGAAGCATGGAACCAAATCATCCATCAGAGCAATAAACATTTGCGTTCTCTAGCATTGAAATTTTCGTTACTGAACCCTACACACTTTGTTGCAAAGGACGATAGAGAGTCGATCGCCAGTCTGCCAGCGGCCGAATGCTGCTGCGTGATGAAGACGAACTTCTGGGTAGGTCTGGATATAATAGTCTGACATAAATACTGCGGTTTGATCAGAGTGGCCAGGTGGTGGCAACAGCAGTAGCACTCCATCGCATCTGACCCTCGTCAAACGGCTAGTCAAGTGGAACCGGAGGGCCTGATGCTCGTTCGTATCTCCAATAGATGCGGTCGCTCATGTCACTGTCACATGGGGGTTTTACTTTTATATTTCGGGTCGTGGCAAATTCCTAGTGGCATTAGATGACTCTGATTCGATATTGGGAGGCCCGGCTTGACCAGTAACAGTTGGACTCCAATAGGTCCCCTCGAAGGTCTGTTGATTCGAATTCGGGTCCACAAGCTGATCACTCCTGGACTTCTCGTATGTAGGAAGCTCAATATCTGCCTCCAGATCCCCTCTCTGAGCGCGGAAGTCACTCCGTCGGGAGAATGCGCCAGATACTCGACTCCAGGTTGTGCTATAAATAGCCATTGAGGATGTCTTTATTTAGCATTCGAATGTCCATAGAGCGTAACTGTAGACCTCACTCACATTGCTCCATTCTTCTCCGACGCCTATTGAAGAGATACGCTATCGTCATAAACACGAATACGAGGAACAAAGCCCCTGGGATTGCGATGCCAAGTCCAAGGATTAGGTTATGAGAGAATGCCCCAGATGGCATTCTCTCGATTCGGTGTTGTTAAGAGCTTGACGCTGCTAGGGCTGCGATATTGGGAGGAAAAGGTAAGGAGTGCCAGTGGCGAGCAGTGCACTTGGTTTATGCATTTTGTAGTGGTGTCTAGGTCAATGGATTGGGAGGTGCTCGGCGCCAGTAGGTCTTCCATCGCCTCGATCCGCAGCAAGGATTGAAATGTCAAACCGTGCGCACGACCCAGACTTATATGGCGTATAAGGAATTCGAACATCAGCATCCTGTTATTGTCGGCCAATCAGAGCGATTTCGATTCTGCAGGCACTCGGGCTATGGTATGAATTGCGCAGAGATCAATCTTATCCCGGCTGTGCAGCTCGTACCCCTCGTTCAATACAATTATCGGTTCTATCTCGAGTTTAGAGAGGATAGGGGTTCGATCCGCAGCAAGGAGGGGAGTTCGCGAACAGCGATGTTCTTCAGGCATCAAAGGGAGGCTGTGAACCGACAAGTTGCGGCAAAACCTGAGATCAGCAAATTGAGATAGCGAGAACGTGATATACACAAACAAACCACTACAGCGTTCAAGCGGGTGTCCGCAGAAGTTTAACGGGGACTTTCTTCAGATGAGCAGCTCTCTGCGACGAGGGGACGTAGTAGCCACAAACGCTCGCGATCAGAGCTAGACGTTGTGTCGCCTCTACCTCAGGGGGAACTCGGGGTGACGAGGGTGGTGAAGACGCGGTACTTGGAGAAGGGATGACCTGTGCCAAAATCTGCTCGTCGACACTATGTGCTTCGATCGTGCCGTCCGGTAGGAGCGTGGTGATCCATGGGTAATCCAAAGCTGACGAACGGCTCGTCAACTGCGTTTTGAAACAACTGGAGAGATTGTGCTTACATATGCCTAGAGGATGTGATGACCACTGCAATGTGCCGCGTACAGGGTCTCCATTCCCGGTGATAAAAAGACCCAGAGTGCTCGAGCCAGTCCATGACAAAATCAAGAACTCGTTATCGCTTATTACTGTGATATGGGGCTTGATCTTGAGGGTACTTCCGGGAGCTGCCTGGGATATAGGGAGGATAGGGTACAGTTGAGCCTCTTCCAGATCGATAATATTGTAATTTTCGCGATCAGCAAAGCAGAGATAGCGACCTGTTCTTCGTGCGGCAACCGCATTCGTCCCCTGAGGCAAAGGGATTTCCTGACCAGCATGATGAGCCAACCTTTCTTACCGAAGATGGAAGAGTATCTTACTCTGGAGTAGGAAAGTCTGTCTTTCAGTGAGAACATTGAAATACCAGCTCTCTTGATGACGCAGAAGTCAACGGGGTCTGCGTGGGCGCTATAGCCCAAGGAAGGATTCGAAACAGGAGCCGGTTTCCGGACTTGCTGCTCGTCGACCGCGAAGGCCACAACATTTCGGATTGGTTTGATAGGCTGCGGCTCGAGAGAGGGAATAGTGTAGATGTGGATCTGTCGGTCTACGTCAAAGTGAGTAAACGTACAGTGTCGACTCTGGGTACTCGCCTGACAACACGAGAGCACGCGAGATGCTGGGGATCAGGACTACTTCATCAATAGGTCGTTCTCCTGGGACTATCTGACGGGATACAATGATATAGGACTCTGACTGAGTGGACGAATGAGCTAATATTGAAGCAGGACATACACAACGACCACCAACTTTGTCAGAGCCATCGGATTGCAGGACGAACCGAAACAGCTCTCCGTTCGAGGTTCCAATGTATATTTCAGATCCTGTGCAAGCGCTTTAAGACTCTTGGGACTCTAGCGATTCTGGAGGCAAACCTAGGGCCTGCGCACACGTTATCCGTGCACTTGTTTGGGCTGATACGTCACTGAGAATGACAATACGGGAGAAGGCATGCATGATGCATAATGCTCACCGAAGAAGTCGCTCAAGAGAGTTACAACCTGGTATGGGGGCACATCCGAGCTCGCGGAAAGGGTGGACATTGAAGTGATTGTTCAGGGAAGGAGTCGCCCGCCTCGGAGTCTCATGATGATGACACCGATTGGGGGAAAACATTCTCACACGCCACCTTTCCACTGAACTTGAACGTTTGAACTCCCTCTCGACGTCGAACCTCATCTAGGCTAGCCGTATCTTTGGACCCGGGAAGTTAGTGGCTCTGGGAGCACCGGTTGCCTCGAGACAGTTGGCGCTAGCCTCACTGCACGGTCACCGAAGAGTCGAAGCACTCGAAGCCAACGTTTCCAGAACAAGGGAGAGGCATTCGGAATTGGGGCGCCACCGGATACAATCGCTTGGGAACCTTTTCGCTGGGCTTCGATACTGCCGACATCATACTCCTCTCAACAGCGGCCATACCTTGTTTGAAGCAGGGTCATAGGGACAGCCTCCCACACAAGCGAAATGATTTCGTCAGACTGTCTGAAATTCGGCGCTCGATTCCCAGCACCTACGACCTTCTCTGTCTCTGATTACACAGTCGGCCAAACTCCCAAGACCAGGTTCACAAGCATTCTCTTGATGCGTTGCCAGCGTCTCCCCCGAACCTGACCTCTGATAGGGTGATCACTCTGGCTGATTCTGGGGCTTCAATTTCTCTCAGCGCAGGAGCAGCATGGAAGCACTCGTCATTCTTCATTTACCTGCAGAGCTAAATCTCCATAGAGAGGAACATCGGCTCGAGAATGTGGCTGCCTTTCTCTCGGACACTATCTTGATCTCTGTGCTACTTGCAAAGTGGCTGTAAAAGTGGCCCGAAGGTCGAGTTTTCAAGCATGTTTGCAGAACCATCTATCGGCTCACGCTCAAGATCAGACGTACCCCGTCCATATGGAAGACGAGGTTAAAATTTCGAACAACAACTAGGGAATGCGTCTCAAAATTTGAACAGCAGACCTACTGACGTTTGTTTGGAATCTATTCTCTTCATTTCGCGCTCCACAAAGATCTATCGGTGGGACTATGGCAATTTCGCATTTGATCCATCTTACGAGAGTCTAGGCCTGAACTCAGTGACGACATTGAGAAGTCCTGGTCAAGTTCTTCGAGAATCATCAAGAATCATGGGATCTTCGCTAGGAGCGGTGCAAAGGTGATCGCTGTGATCTACGCTCCAACGAGGAGGTCGTAGCATTTCTAGTGCCTAATCGAGCCTTCGTCAGAGCTGGAGCGGAATTCAACCAGGTACGTGTAACTCTCCATGTAAAATTTGAGTGCGGTTTATTGAGTTAGCTCTACTCCAAACGATGGTTCACCTTCTCAAGCGAGTCCGAAATCGGAACATTGCCCCAGAAAAACGGACCCCTTCGTCCGCTCTAGGGGCCCATGGCGGTTCACCTCCGAAGGGATCTGTTCACCTTCGTGATATTGAGTCATGTTGGCAAACCTGGAAGAAGGGCGAAGGACTTCCTTTCAATCACGAAAAGATCGAGGGGTAGCGTTCCTCCATCCCTTCGAAGGCCGTAATTGGGGAGGGGGCGTGCTCTCTCATGTTTGTTTCGAGAGAGTTTGCACCAGAATGACAGGGGGTGGAGCATCCCCTGACTGCGGGTCAATTCCTCCACCAAATGTGGGTCAGTATTATATCACTGAAATGGCGTATCGAGACAACGAATGCTCCTTCTTCTTCATACAGGGGGGTTCCAACCCACCAACTTCGATCCATAGGTAGATTGGGAGAAGGCATTTCAAGTATCCACTTTCAAGTTGGACCGACTCGGACACTGAGAACTTGATTCCGAACGTTATATTTGGAAATTTTTGTCTGTTCTTCGAACTAACGAAGTAGCGGTAGCACCTGCAGCCCGTCGCTCATGATCACTTCGTCGTTCCGAACCTCAGGCTCCAAATTCTTTCCAGTAGCCCATTAAGCGGGCTTCCAGCTCCAGACGGCAAGTGAGGCGTGAGAGGCGTCCGACTCGGAACGCATGCTGCTAGACACTCTGTACCCAGATTCTTGTCTCTGACGGTTTTGCCGACCTTGAGGCGAGCATATCCTTACCTCGAACCAGTCTTTAGAACCAGAACCACTCACAAACTGACTCGAGAGGAGTTTAATCCCCATATCGATGTGTGCTATCCATGTTCTCCGGTTTCCCTGACGGCCGTTGCGGATGACAAGTGAATATTTTATCTTTTCGGTACATCTCTTCAAGCAGCAACGAGAAGGAGCTCGCAGAATCCGGCATCACGAAATCTCTCAAAAGTGAGCTGGCTCGCAGACCTATCTCTATGTCACCAGTGTTGCGCACTATCACATCTTAATTAATGGAACAAACTCGACGGACCGCGGGAGTAAGATAAGTAGTGAAAATGATATTTTCGGGCAGAGTATCGTGTCCAGCTCTACGGCAAACTCTTCCAATTTCCAAGTCGTAGATGCCTGGACCGATAGATCTATATGCTGGCTGCGAGGGATGAGAGCTGCCGAGACCGCAGCCGACGAATTGAACCTTTATCGGACGGCAAACATAACTGACTCTGGCAGTGTTGATGTTCAGGACGACCAAAATGCTGGATTTTACGTATATGAATATGGTTGCGTCGGGATTTGGCGGAATTCGTGCGGGTTGAGGCTATTAAGACCTGATACTGAACAAACCCAGAGGTAGACGAAAAACATACCAGTCGTAAGCCCAGCGCAGCTCATATCATCATGATAAGATTATCTTACAACTACGATGCAGTTTGCCGGTGCAAGGGCGCCACATTCAACTCTTGACAGTATTTTGACGACAGAGATAGCATGTGCTGCATGGTCGCGTCGCGTCTGAAAATCACCCAGTTGCAGGATTTGGTTGGTCCTTAGAGCTGTGCTTAGTGGCACCGTTGGCTGTTGGCTTTGGGACCTTGATCTACCTGAATCTCATGAGTCCGCTGATACCCAGGAACGGTCACACCGGTTACAACTGCCGCTCCCCGTCGCTCCCCCTGTTATTGGCCTGGCAAGGTTGCGGAATCCAATTCCTTTTCTTTCTTTGAACATGATCCCTCGATCCCCCCTTGGCCACTTCTCGGCAGGGGCATTTCGCGAAGTTTCGCGAGGGCGATTAGTTCAAGACGACAGTCCGATCAAATATCGGGCTGATATGTGATTGGACGCCGTCGCCTACGGACCTGTTGATTGGTTGAATTGAAGGCGTGACTCTCACGTGACCGTGATGCCACATCACGCCGAGCACCCACGATTGGTTGACTCGCTGCCACTACATTGGTACAATCGACCTCCTTTGCGAATTCATGGCCTCGAACCGCTCGATAGTATCTCTTCCTTTGCCTAAGGAGGTTATCTCACTTCTTACAGCAGCTGGATACGAATCCCAGAAGGACCTTTCCGGTGTCACGATTGAGAGACTAATTGGAGGTTTGTCCCTATAACTGTTGAATAATATTGCGCGTTCCTGACGAAATCAGACACTGGTATCTCTCCTGAGATCGCACAGCAAATTGCTGGTCATCGAGAGCCACTTGGCACTCTCCCTGGCGCCGTCCCTGCTTCACAATCGGCTGCAGCGCTGGTTCAAGTGTCCGAAAGACTTTCGACAGGATGCTCCGGCCTTGACAAGCTCTTGAAAGGTGGCGTTCAACGCGGTGACATTGTAGAATTGTCAGGCCCACCAGGAAGTCCAAAAGACCTGGTGGTGATGAATGTCATTGAACGATTTGTGAAGCTCGGAGATCAAGTTGTCGTCCTTGGTGAGAAAGCCAAGTATACACTCACAATCGGTGGGCGCATTCTCATGGCCCTACAGACTGTCAGGGTACGACGAACAGACGGCGTCTCCTTGAACTTTCCCAATGTAAGCATTATGGGAACATACCAGCTGTTTTCTGTAACCTAATTAAATGTCATAGGGTCACCATCAACGGGAGCCCCAAGGAAGATTCAATACTGTAGAGTCAAAACACTACCTGAATTCATGCTCCTCGTGGGTCAACTGCCCAATGTATTTGAGAGTGCCTCCAAGGTCGGATCTTTCGTTAAACTCTATTCATCGGCTTGCCGCATGCTGACTGACTACTTGAATTCAAATACACCGTCTTTAGAACGGGCTTCTGATACTCAGTTCACTTTCCTTTCTATTGCAGTCTCCCGAACTGAAGCTTCCAATGAAGACAGCTCTTTTCCAGAAAATCAAACAAATCCTCGCCAAGCTCACAGCGTCCAATCAGCTCACAGTACGGTCTCTCGCCATGAGCCCTCGATCGTCGGTCCCGATGCTAACCTTGCGGAATGGAAAGGTCATGGCCACTAGCCAATTAGCGACCAAGATGATAAATTCTGATGGCTCCCCTGGCACATTTGAAACCGGTGCCCTTGGAGTGATGGTACCGCAGCTAGGTAGCGTATCCCCTTATCGTGCAAATGGATGCTTGGACCAACGACTGCACCGACCACAGGTTCTGCATATCTTCCTTCTGGGAAGTCTTGGAGAGCGATCTTCTCCCCAGATGGTCGGACCTCCGGGTGAGCACGAGAAGCATCGAGATGCCAAACTCATTCTCATCTACTTTCATCTGTGGTTTTATTCGCGACTTTCGGCAGCTTCGTCAGGCTACTCTCGTGTCCTCAATCCCAAGCTGATTGCGGCAATCCCAGGGAGGCGGAGGCCTATACAATTTGCCGGTATGCCCACGCGGCTGCATAATCTGTGATCGGGAGCATCGAGACCTCCCACGATGGCAGTACCTCGATCTGGACGATTGACTATGGCGGCGCCCATTGGCTACTGGGCTCGCCACGCGAACCACGCGATATCTCTTGGCCGGTTTCAGCCTCTTGACTTCCCAAACCAGTCTCTGGCCATTTCACCAATTGGCGTGCTACATACCTCTTTTCAAGGCTCTAACGTCCTCTTCTGATAGCGTGCTAATACTGGCCTAAGCTGGGCTGTGCCGGATAGTCCTGTCCACCTCTACCAAATTCAAATGAGATATGTGCGGCATCGTTACCTGCCGCTTGCCTTGGCCAATAATGGAGAATGGTCACACATGCGTGGGTGAAATCAGCACACAAGGTTGGAGCGATACCCGAAGGTGGGAACCCTCGATCAGGCTCTATACCAATAGGCGCCCCACAATGGACATATTTAAATCTCCTTGATCGAGCATACGGGCTCCCGGTGCCTGCCTGTCTTCGTCTCTCCCTTTCGCCACCACTACCCAAGGTTTCTGACAGACGTCTTGGTCTACTCAATAGCACCGCCTCTTCGTAACGCTCATATAAACAGGGAGGAATACGAGAGTCTCGGTCGTTCTGATGCCTTTCGTTACTACCAAGACACCCTCTGGGCCTGCGACCTTTCATTATAACATTTCGACCCCTAGACACACGTCGGCGTCCCGCATCGACCCGTCTTTGCCGACCATTCTTTTCTTGCACCCAGTCTATGTTAGCCAACATATTTTCCATCGTGAGTTACCCCACGCCTTGTCTCTGAGACTGTACCTGACTGATGAACTCTTAGCTCAATTTTGCGACCCGAAGCTGAGACGGTTCAATCTCGTCGGGTACGACGCCAGGATTCATGGAAAGACGAAGGGAGACGTTCCTCCAGGCTTTCGACGTGCAGAAGCTGCCGAGGATGTGTACCACTTCATGGTCCGTCCGTTGCTATGTGTCTCTGTCTCAGAAATAACCATTTACACCCCCACAGAAAGCGCTCTCGTTACCCCCTTGCCACGTCGTGGGTCTTTCAATGGGCGCATGCGTCTCGTTGCAGCTCGCCGTTGCCCACCCGGACGAGGTCCTGTCCTTGTCAATGGTCTCGCCGCTGCCGTTGGAAGAGGTATGTCTCTTTGTCTTACCCAGTTAGTCTCATAAGCTTTTCTATGTACCAGCCGGCCGATGTTGCCGAAGGCCGTACCGAAATTTACGAGTGCTGGGCCGAAAGTCAGCAAGATGCGGACAGCCCAGATGAGGACGCACTTTTAGATGCAGTCTGTGGCGCCCTTCAGCTCGGTTTCAATGGGCAGCAAACAAAGTTGATCCAAACGTACGATCTATTCGAACTGGTAACTCTTATTTCACTAACATATACTGTCCTAGCATGATCCAGTTGACCCTCCCGGACGCTTTGCGGAATTGGTCTAGAGACCGCCTAGAGATGTTCCACACCGTCTCCGTGAAGTTCTTCTGCGACCGCCAGCCACATCCACCTGCCTTGCTTCAGCGAATCAAGTGTCCCCTGACGTTGATTCATTGCGGTGCGGATATCGCATATCCCATCGAATACGCGCAAGAGCTCCACGATCGAATTCAAGGTGCAGGCTTGGACGTTAGGCTCCTGGCCGTGAAGGACGCACCTCACTTCGGGTCGGTGACCCACTCTGCTGAGTACGTAAATTAGTTTTGACCCTCCTTTTACTGTGGAAAACTCATTGAATTGACGTTTGCAGAATTAACAAGATCATCCACGATTCTGTCATTGAGGGTACGAAATATCCCGTCCCTCCCGCTCTAGCCGAGGTCGTGTCTCCTTTCGAAGAGGACTTCGCCGCTATGGGGTGCCCAGCCGTTGCTGACTCCGACGATTCTGATGACGATATTTTCGCTATTTGAAAATTAAGAGCGTTCAATACTACCATCTTCCTTCACACCTTCTCTTTGGGTTGTCTTGTTGTTATGGTTGTAAAAACACGAATTATGTATACCAGCTTCGACGTGATTGTATATATACGTAGATAAATAGCCTATCCTACCATGGACTCCTCTTTTCATGTTTCGTATAGTTGTATTGTAGCTCAATAGTTTCAACAAATTCTTAGATTCCTCCTTGTCGTACATCCGCGCGGACAAGCTCTCCATTGGATAGTTGCTCCTATGTAGCTCCACGGGGAAGGGTCTCGCGACAAGGTGGAAAGTTTTCGCAACATCTGTTCCATCTCGAGCTCTCAGATGGGTTTTAGCGTTTCCTAATAAAGGTAGCACGAACGTTATTTTGAAACGAACACCGGTGCGAAAGAAGCACCGAAACTCCCTTGCTGGAAGATCCCTGAGTCGGTGTTCATATGTTTCCATGATGCTCTACGAATGTAGAAAATTGTTCTCATCGCTGCTGATGCTGATAAGAATTTCTTATCGAAAAGTCATATCCATCTGCGGTGGCCTCAGGAGTTGGTTGATATTGGCTTGCAATCGGTGGGAACGACAGGACGCATGAAGCTGGTGCCGGGCTTGGGTAAGGGGGTGGCAGGAGGTGGCTGTGGCTGCAGGTTTCGGCTATCCGGGTAACTCCGGGTAACTTGAGCGTGATTGCCGAGGAGCCGTGGTATACTCCGACGGAGGCTTGGACATTCGTCTTTAGTGAATGAAAGTTTTCCAGTTCGACGTCCGTAGCAAGTGGTATGAGTATTACACGCGAGTTAAAAGCGCTAACGAGGCCAACAATTGGCTCAGCACTTGCAAGTACTACGATCCGAGCATCCGCTAGATGAGATCGGCGACGTGAGGTACCAACAGCATCACCGGTTACTGGTCCCCCTTGGTCGGAGAAGTTGATACCGGTCTGGTATGCCAATGCTGCCAACGGGCCAATGGCTGTTCGTTCCGGGTTTTCTCTTCAACCAGGCGCTGCAAAAAAATCTTCATCACGGACGAATTTGACCTCGTCTGTGAGGACGGGGTTGCACTTCCCAGTATGTAGAGCAGGCATCGATACTCATGCAAACAGGCATGACAATAGTCTCCCAGAATTTGAGATTGATCATGACACGAGATATGCCCGCGTCTTGCTTTCACTCAGTTCAAAGAAAAAGTACATATTGAGTGTAAGAAAGTTCCCTTTGAAGGAGTGAACTCGAGGTGCAACAGCATCAAGCTCACGGGAAGATCGTCAAGTTCGGTACGAGGACGAGGCTGTGAATGTGATGGATGGGAGAGCGCTGCACGGTGGGATATGGGTTCAGAGCACTTGCTACTCACTGTAAAGAACAAAATATGTACGGCTTTCAGCGTCAGCTCAAACGTCCAATCAGCATCTCAAGATTTCGCCAGAGTCACCGCATCGGCGAACGAGAGGGTTCCGTGATCCACCGCGACTTGTATGACATGTAGTACCAAGTCTCGTCCAATCACAAGCTTTCGAGCGATTGCTCGAGGTAGTCCAACAGCGCCTTGTAACGGCAGAAACACCACTAGCCGTGGTATACACCGTCGCTGTGAGAATTTCAGTTGAGCATCTGGCATATGCATATGTATCCTCTGAGGCATGTTCCTTTGTCTTTGCCTGAGTGGGGTTAGCGTGGAAGATAAGCCACAAAGCCTCGCCGTTTGGGTGCCCCCGAGAGGCATTGGGCGCTACCGCAGTACCAAATCTCTTCGCCTCTGTTGTTTGGACCTCAGCGAAAGTTGGGATCTTCTAGTCAAAGTGACGGCCCGCAAAGTCTGATCTATATCTTCGAAAATTCGAGTTATAAGTAGTGTTGGCTATCGTTCTTCAGCATCACAGTACCAATGAAAAGGTATTGGACAGTTTCCCAGCTCGTGTTGCACGGGCGCGGGCAATGAACATCCTGACAGCTCAAATGCTGCCCGGAGCCGCGTAGTACTTGTTCATCTCTGAACGGTGGAACAACTTGATCGACGGCATCTCATTGGTGAGCAATGAAGCCACTCTATGGGGAAAGATTGTGTATGACTCACATTCAAGCACTACTCTCTCCTTGTGAGTGGTCACGAATGAGGACCTCATCCGGGGTGATGACCACATCAACCTTCCAGTCATACTCGCCCATCGGGATGACCCCTTGGTCAAGAAGCTGTTCTCGCAACGATAGCCCCACTTGAATATCCAGGAGGAGTGCGGAATGACACGCCGGATCGATAGTGGCATGGCCAATGATACGTTATAGATAAGATTCGACACGTAGCGGGAGGCAATTGGTCAACAATAGTTAAAGAAGGCGAGATGGGACTTACCAAGTATTGGTCGACGTCTTCCTGTCGAGGTATAATTGGCCAGGAACCTGTCATAGTATCCCTTGCCGTGCCCCAAACGTGAGAATGAACGGTCAAACGCAACGGCTGGGTATACGTTAGCTTTCTGAGCACTTTCGGGACCAAACTAGTAGATCGATTACCAGGAAGCAATATCATATCCAAAACTTCCGTGTTTTCTTGAAGAGCTTTGAGAGCAATCAAAGAAAAGAACCAGTCCAGGATGGATAAAACGTTGGAAGAAGCGCAAGAACAGGGTGCAAGTCAGCGGCTCAGTGAGGGTGCAAGATCTCATTTCGCTACGCAAACGTACCGTGCGCCCTGGGTTTCCCGTTCCACTCCAGGCCGGGTTCTTTGATGCCCCATGTCCCAGCCGGTAGTGAAGCGAGGTCTGCTTCACTGTATATTTCGAAACAGTCCATGAGACTGTTCTCCTTGCTCTGAATCTTCGGAACAAACAGTCGCTGGCCTACCAGAAATCAGCTTCTAGACGAGTGGTATTCGAGACTAGTATCTTTACCTGCTTGCTTGAGAGTATTCGTAACCAATGAGGATGTTGATACTTCCCCGGAAGGCATACTCAGATAGCAACATATGACTTTTGAGGACGTAAAGGCTGGTAAAGAGAGAATCCGGCGCACGATTTCATTGGCTAGAACATATTGGGTCAGTAACGGGTCTCTCGGATCCACAAAGGATTAGCGCTAGTGACAGCTGCCTAACATTGCGTTTCGATCGAAGAGTTTGAGACGAGGCCGATTCCAGCGCTCACAGATTGACGTAGCAAACGTTTTTGCGACTTGAGGGCTTGCTGTAAAGCTGCCATATGTCACTACTGGTTCGCTGTGTTGAAATCGCAAGCGAAGGATAGCTCCAGTGTTGTCGGACGAACAAGTACAACGACAATGAGGACACCGTGACAGTACTCGGAAGTTGCCGTGTCAAACTGATCCGTTCCATTAAAAGCGAACGGCGGCCCGGCCGAGGCTCGCCGACCCGACCAACCTGGCGGAGACGCGGAGACGCACATGTTGCCTAGGGCGCAGGACGTTGCTTTACTTGATCCCAGAGCGCTGGTTTATCTAGTGGGGTAGCCTGGAGAACGCTGTCACCAACTACGCTTCCTTGCTGTCGACGAAGTGCGAATGACCCGTTCCAGCTCGATTGTCAGTCGTGCCAAACGCGAACACGATTAACGTGGCGAGTTAACGTTGGCTCTGAGGTTCTCAAGTCAAGCCGGTCCCAGAGTTGGACAACTTCGCTGAGAACGTGAGGGTTCCTACACGAATTGGGATCCAGATCCCGCGATAAATCCAAGCCATCAAGCACAATTAATAAACGCTAGAAGGGGGTGATGGGATTTATGTACATGAGTCGTCCGTGTCCGTATTTCCGCTTCTCTCTGTTTGCCTTGATGGAAGGCCTCTTTCCGACGTGTGCCTGGCACTCATTGGAGCCTCCCTGTTATATATCAAGCATCGCTGTTCGCAACCCCACATCCATTCAGAACCAAGATTCCTATAAAGTCCTTCAACTTCAACTTGCTCTGTATCGACATCTCCTCTCTCCTTAACTTAATCGTGGCACTCAAAATCAACTTTGGACTCACCTTTGATACCTGTGTAGGTCAAGTGCTCCCTCAACCAGCTCCGTCCACGTCGACAAATATACGTTTGAGCTCGTGGACCTGACCCGTTCAGACACTCTTTCTCCGGTAAGGTCCATCTTACCAAGGATTAGCCCGCTCGCCGCACCTCGAACTAACCTCTATGTGACTAGTTTTTCCAACTTCGCCAAGGTACGAAGCCGTGGGTCAAGCTTCGTTTGATTTGTATTACTCAATGTATTGTTCACAGGATGGAAAGTGACGGCTACCCCTTCCGTTTAGAGAAGCGCTCAGCGGCAGACATGGCCGCCGTCGCGTCGGTCGAAACGGATTCCTTGGCTTATAGTAATCCATCTGGCGCCAACTCTTTATTCAGCCACCCTTACACGATCTCTGTCCGACAGTCTTCAGGGTTTGGTGGACGCTCGCAGACTACCTACGCTACGGTGTATCCCGAGTCTTCGCAACGCACGACCACTGCGATTGCCACTTTGATGGCGCCCGCAGGCGAATCGAGGGTGGCGGTCAATGGCCATTCAGAGTTTGGACAGAACCAAACCGTCTGCGAATTTGATGCTCCACTCCATGGCATGGCTATGAATGGCAGCTTGCTTCACCAGTACGGAATGCCTCCTTCCAGCAATGCCCCAATCTGTGATCATCGCTCCTCGCTGCTGTTACCAGCACTGGCACATTCGGCGTCCCCGGAGAGTGGCGGGAACCCTTCTGCTCCCCATGGATATTCTCATCCATCAGCATCTGCCACTGAAAATCCCTTCTACTCCCCTCTAATGTCGTCCTCAGGTCATGCCATGACATCGTATCCTGGTATAACATCGTCATCACATACACCGCCTGCGGCAATTTCAAATCCTGCTCCAACTCGATCTTTCTTCGACATGCCAGTATCGCCCAGGATGGAGACTGGCCAGGAAGGTGTTCACCACGTTGCCTCCTTCCATCGCGCTGGTCAGCAGATAACCGAACCTCGCCCTTCTCTAATGAAGGCCTCCATTCCCATGAGTAAACAGGACGTTGGCTGGGGGTTTAGTGGATTCTCTGGACCACCCACACACCCCTCTTCACCGTCATCTTCCTTCAGCACCCCCATTCTGTCCTCCAGGGCGCCGTGTGCAGGTCCTGTAGTGTCGAACATTGCAGGTACTCGAAGGTCGACATCAGTTGGATCAACGTTGGAACCATACGTTTCAACGAACGGACGATCATCTTCTGTGGCACCACATTTGGGCGCCTCCAACGCCGATCTCGGAAGTAGTTCGGAATCAAATATTTCAATGCTACATGAGTCGGGCAAGGAGGTGGGCAAGAAGGCGATTCTATTACCAGCACCTGCTTCCAGCGTTCTTCAGGATGTTGGGAGCGGGTGGGAAGCTCAAACCCAGCAACCACAAGGCCCGGAAAAGAAGAAGAAGAAAAAGAGCAAGATGCATGCTTGTGAAGTTTGCGGAAAGAAGTTCCCGAGGTGAGCTACCTGTGTCGTCATCCGGAGGCTAATTCTTAAGCTTCTTTCCAGGCCAAGTGGGCTGAAAACTCACATGAACACGCATAACAATGCGCGACGTAAATTAAATCCCCTTTTGTCATTGTTCGTCTTCTCACCGAATTTTTTTGTCACGACAGCATATGCTTGCGGCTTTCCTGGTTGCACACGAACGTTCGGTGTACGGTCGAATGCCAAACGGCACCTACGTACTCATGGCGTCATACCACCCCCTGCGATCCCCAACTCTGCTTCAGGTGAGGCAGCCTACGTCGTCGGATTTAGTCCACCAGTGGTAGCACCGGGTTTGAACGACCCTTCGTGTGACTTATCTGACGGCAACCCCCACTTCTCCGGGAACATCGGGACGAAGCATGGAGAACAGGCTTCTGACAATAGAAAGCGCGCCCCATTTTTCCGTCTACGGTGGATGCCTCCGAGCCTGACTTCGAGAACCAACGCCAGCAAGTTGAAGGTCGTCGACGAAGCGACTGGGGAGGTGTCGGATGAAGAGGAAGATAGCGAGGAGGGAGACGAGGATGGCATGGGGAGCGATCGCGATGAGTACGATCAAGGGCCTTCAGGGTACGGTAGCGGAAATGAAGACGGCGGAGATGGGAATGGTGGAGGCGCATATGACGGCAAAGGCACGAACACATTTCCGTCTGCGGGTGGGATAGCGCTCCCATCCCTTCCCACATCTTATTCATTGGGGACTAGTTCAGCAGGTTTCAACCTCTCTAACACATATCCTTCAACTCCATCGTCATTCTCACATATGACTTCCTCAATTGCGCTGAGCGCCCCTGGCTACGGTTTAGGTGGAGCAGGCAGTTCCCACTTTTATGCTAACAGGGACAATTTTTTTGGGGTTGGAGTCGGTGTGACACCGACTCATAGCCATCGCCTTCTTGCATCTGCATAAAATTCCAAGTCACCTCATACTACTTTGGGCGCCATCTCTCTCTCTCTGGCTCTCTTCGCTTTTTACTTACGGCACTTTCGGCTATTGGTTTTAGGTATCGCGTATGTTGCCATTCACGGACTTTCGCTCTGTTGTGCTCGCTTTGGTTTGTTTGGCTGTCCTTTGCTGTGTCTTCCGGCTGCGTTTATACGAAAAAGAAAATCATCCCAATGGTTCCTACTATCATCCGCAGACTTTCGCTTCTTTGTCTTTCTTTCGAAATCAGTCCCTACAAGTTGGTTTCTCCTGTAAGTAGATACTACTCCATAATATGTCACGCCTCTAGTTTGTCTGCATGATAAGTTCGTCTTGCATACATTCCAAGTTGTAACTGCTCGTAAGACGCCTTGACGAGAGATCTGAACGCGCGAAATCACTTGTCATTTGTGGACAGGCGGACGACCATGCGATAAAGGAAGTTTTATGTCTGGGCAACAGTTGGAAAGGGACACCGATCCAGAGCGCCCGCGGCGCTTGGATCTCACGAATTGATCGGACGACCATTGGCACGGCCAGTCTAGAGGACGGCTATGGCTCCATCCCCGCGTTCACTGCAGGCGTTCAAAGCATTCATTTCCAAATCGGGCCTACATCGGGGCGACCTAACTGTAGAAAGTAGATAACATTGCTCCCTCTCATTTTGACCGCGCGGGTATCGTCCCGGTTTCCGTCATCGGTCCGCGACCATACCGAAATCTCTGTCGCCACACTCAACTTCATCAATAAGTGGACTTTGATATTAAAGGCTGGAGCGACAGTGAATAGGCCTGCCTTTGAGGGCGTAATGGGGTGATTAGTTATCAGGCGGTGCCGAACTTCGCGCGATGGTGAGGACGCTTACGCTACGCCAGGCAAAACGCCGGTCACAATTTACACGGCCTTGTGGCTCGTCGGTCTTAGGGCCTTGTAGGAGGAGGAGAATATGGAAGTCGAGATGGTGGCTGTCGAAGAGCCTGTATAAACAGCGGAATGGCTCTGCACAAATGGGCCAAAAGCACAGTTTTCGGAAGGATATCGATTCCGGCGGAGAGAGGAAGACTTACAAATTGGTTGGAAGGTGTACTGGACCTTATCCAAGTAGTGCACGTGTACAATGACTGCGCCAGCCGCGGCCAGGCCGAGTGCGTAGACTGGATCTCCTGAACCGGTTATAATTGATTCCATTTAATCGTTGACCGCGATGCCAAAAAACCTTTGATGGCCAAGACATCGGGCGCTGAGTTGACCAAAACAAGAGATAGCAGCATACGCTCGGAGCTTGTCCTCCCGTAGTTGGGCGAGTAGCAGGAGATTATGACAACAGATACGGAGAAGAAATGACGCAGCAAACCATAAGACTGGGAGAGTCGTGAATGAGAGAAATTCTTCAACGCAGTTGATGTCGACATTGGAAGGTGCTTGTATGACGATGACGAGAGGTCCCACTCCCCAAGTGGTCAAATTGTAACGTTCCTTGAGAAAAATGGAAGGAAGAGTGGCTCTGGGACGGAAATTAAGAACGAGCAGGGAGCCTGATTGGGACAAGTGCACTCATTCGCTGACGAGCTCCGAGAGGGATGACCAATATTGGAGGTGAAGACGACGTGTAGAGAGCGAAATTAAAGGCTTCATTGATGCACGAGCCTTCGGCGTCACCATCAAAGAGGCAGATATCCCATGCACACCTTCTACGATGACGACTGAGGGTGAGGCCAGTACTCAGTATTTGCCGTTGCAGATTCATAGAACGCTCACGAGTTGCCATCCCTGCCCACCGTGTCGGACGATACAGAAATGACATGTCATGAGAAAGAAGCTCTGACAAGCTATGACCACCACCGATCGCGATTTATTTACTGCGTAGCTAAGTCCCTTATATCTTTTTCTGTTATCCGCTCGGTTAGCGGCGGCCTAGTTTGGCAACGTACTTTTGTTTTTTTTGCAGTGATGTAGCTGATTCCAATTGCCACAGAACTCGACTCAAGATCGCGACTCGGAGGCCCAGACCCACCTATCACTCCTTGATTGCCATGCCTGTATTGAGTTTTAGAAAGCGGCCAAAAAAGGAGCGCAAAGAAGGCTCGTGGTCTCTGCAAAGTCGACAAATAAAGCAGAAAGGGAGAGAAAGAGATATCCACGGATCCGCTGTCAACCCAAAGCACTTCCCTCAGTTGTTGCTTTGCGCCACAATCTTCCACATGATGCCAGTAGCACAAAACATGTTTGATTCCGGTCAATCTGGCTGAGCAGGGAGAGGCTAATAAGGTTACACGTTCGCATAACGGCCTACCCAATAGCGACAAGCTGCTTTCCTGGTGGCGAGGTCTTCGGAATCTAAACCACCGACAATGAGTGTTCCCTTCCATCGTTCAGCGGGGTTTGTGTGGATCTCTTCGAACTGCAGTCCTGCCTCGGTCGACTTGGCGAGGAAGCTGTCACAGACGTCAGGTTTCGTGTAGACACCTGCAGCAATGTGCACCCGCGAATCTGGGGATCTCTTAAGCGACGAGGTCATGGATTTGACCAGTTGGTCGTGGAAACTGTCAAAGTGGAGAAGATCTGAGAGAATCAACACATCGAAGCCCGTGTGGGTGGTGCCGTTGACGGAGAGAAGCTGCCTATTTGTAGGTTAGTTCGGGGTGAGATCGAATTCTTGCAAGCACACTTACAGCAGAGGAGTTACATCGGCGCCCCATTCGTAGCCACAACAGGTTAAGATGCAGCTGGAATTCACGACGTTCTGGTTTTTGGTGACATTGTTTCGTAAGTTGCTGAAAATGACTTCGTCCGGATGATCGGTCACGACGACCAGCTTGGGTGGGTTCGATACTGTGGAAAGTAATAAAGAAGGTAGTGCGGCGCCTGCTCCGAGTTCTAACACTAACAGAAAAGGACATTCACAAACCTGACCTCTGATAACCAAAACATAATGACGAACCTGTCTTTCCTTGGCAGTCTGCGAACAACCCTCGCTCGATCCGTTCTGCCAGAAAGATCGACGGCGAGAATAAATGATCAGCGAGAAGAGTATTTGCCTGGGATATATGTCAAAATTATTCCCAGTGGGACTAATTCGATCCGACGTACCTTGCCGTGCTAAATGTTGCGTTCAGCGAGGTGGAGCGTCAGGAAGGACGCCATCCAAACCTTTGGGGCGACTGTAAGCACCAGCGGTCCATACTTGATCACTTCGTCGTCAATGACTGGTTTCCCACCAAGAAATTCTAGCGAGTCCTTGAGGATGTCTTCGTAGTCGTCGGACATGGCGAGTGACCGACTGGAGAGTTCAAAGAAAGTCTTGATTTAAACTTTCGCGGAATCGTGATTGATGATTGATGTGATGCGCATCATGCCATCAATTTCGCATGTTTGGCGATGACGCGTCAGAATAACAGGAACAAGCACAGACATAACAACGCGAGCTCCTGCCAGCCAGTTGCCGTTCCACACCGCGCTAATTGCCAGAAAATTGTGGCCAAAATGCCACCGAAACCCCAGGCGTCGAGCGAATCGCTCAAGCAGAAGAGTCTTATGTCGTTCTTCTCCAAAGCTTCAGAGAAGACGCCAAAGACGACCATGAATCCAAAGACACCAGCTGCCAAAACCAGCGGTCAGACAGGTGCATCGACATCCAGTATCAAACGAGACGCGTTCAAGGCCAGGGAGTCCGCTGTTGCGTCGTCTCCTGTTGAGCCAAAGACGCCAGAGTCTAAATCTCTCGATATACGGGGTCTGAACTCGTCAGTAGGGCCAAGCTCTCCGCCATCTTCGACGAAGAGTACACCTCCAACCAGCGATGCTATTGACGTCGACATGATCACATCGGACCGAGAACAAGATGCACGGACGGTATGAAGGCAAACGAATCGTAATCCAGGAAAACCTGACGCATATATAGGCCAGAAGCAAGCGGAAAGCGTTGGTAGTCGATTCTGATGACGAGGAAGAGGCACCTGTTCGTCCCGCAGGAAGGTCGCGAGCCGGTTACAACCCCGGCTCCTCTCCTACTGAAACTGGGCAAAGTACGCCGTCCCATGTATCGCCAGACGGGCCACTGACCTCGCTGTAGGAAAGAGAGCAAGGTTGTCTCAGCCCCTCAGCGAAGACGAGGAAGATGAGGAAGAAGAGGCACCCTTAGCATCCTTCACTCAACGTCTCAGTCGTTTCAAGAAGTCGCCACAGAAAAAGAGTACGTTTCTCTAGCTAGCTCAGCTTATCGGGATTTACCTCCGTTTTTAGAGTCCCACTCTCGCAAGAAGTCGGGAGACGATGATGACTTCATTGTCCCCGATTCCGAAAGCGAAGACGACCGCAAGTCTATCAAATCATCATCGTCTCGTAGATCCTCTGTAGCATCTACAGACGATGATTTTGACGACGAGGACGAGGACGAAGAGGACAGCAGGCCTAAGCGAACAAAAGCAGGCAAATCTGCTCCCAAGAAATCTGCACCCAAGTTGGCCCGTGCATCTTCCTCCCTAGGAGGAGGATCCAACTTTCTTACCGCCGCGGAGCAAAGGGCTCTCGACAAAAAGGATGATAAGAAGAAAGCCGAGAGTCCGTTCGCTTTCCTTGCGGACGTTCGTGACGTAGGTCATCCTTTGTCTCTCTGGGGCATCGATCGGCTTACCCGACCATAGAAAGACAAACGCAGGCCTGGAGAGCCCGGCTATGATCCTAGAACTCTGTTTATCCCCTCGGGAGCTTGGAAGGAGTTTACTCCATTCGAAAAACAGGTATGTCGATCCCAATCTCTCAATCTTGGCATTGAGCTATGCTCATTCTGGTGGCAGTTTTGGGAAATCAAGCAGAACCATTACGATACTGTGAGTTTGCTTTTGAATATAGGTCGTCGGACTTTCTTGATCCACTCGAACAGATACTGTTTTTCCAAAAAGGGTCGGTTTCTCGATTCTTACACTTCTAGTTGATTACTGACGACTCTGGGTCGCCAGGAAATTCTTTGAGGTTGGTTCCGTTGTTCTACCCAAACCACCAATTGTTTCTGAAAAACACTCAGTTATACGAGGATGACGCAAGAGTTGGGCACCAGGAGTTCGATCTTAAATTGACGTCTCGTGTCAAGATGTCCATGGTGAGTGACCAGGACTTGCGATTCCTCTATTTCAAGCTGAAGTGTGTCTAGGTCGGTGTCCCTGAAATGTCATTCAATTTCTGGGCTGCGTAAGTTCCGTTCATTTGCACACAGTTCTCGTGTTTGACTGTCCCACAGGAAGTTCCTTGGTAAAGGTGGCCCAATTTCGGTCTTTCATCCATACTATCTTCGGCTAATGGCGGTCAAGGCTACAAAGTCGGACGTGTCGAACAAGCAGAAACCGCTCTCGGTGCAGAGATGCGCATGGCAGTGGAGAAGGGCAAAGGCAAAGGCAATGCAGACAAGGAGAAGGACAAGATTGTTCGCCGGTACGCAACTGTCGTTCAACCAACCTTAGCATATAAATGACAGCCTTCTGCAGAGAATTGAACAAAGTTTACACAAACGGAACACTTGTCGACCCAGCTCTGTTGACAGATGAAAATGCTGGCCACTGCGTTTGCATTTGCGAAGAGCCATCAGAGGATGGTTCCGACTCTGCTAATCGATTTGGAATCTGTGTTCTGGACTGCTCCACTTCCCAATTCAATCTGACGGGTTTCGTTGATGATATCTGTCGCACGAAACTGGAGACGCTAATGCGCCAAATTTGCCCCAAAGAGTTCTTGTTCAAAAAGGTAGGCTGTCACCACTGGCATTTGAGTTCAATCAAACATTGACACCTCTCCCAGGGCTCGTTGACTGTTGATACTCAACGTATCCTGAAGACCATTCTCCCCTCAAGCTGTCTCTGGACGGGGCTCCGTGATGTCGAAGGCTTCAAGTATGAGGCGACCATCGAGGAACTCAAGAAACTTTTCCCTGCGGAAGAAAATGCAATGGAGGAAGATGAAGAACAAGGTCTTTTGCCCCCTTCTGTTCCCGTGTCTATTCGGGAGTTGGGCAGCGACCGTCCCGCTATCGAGGCCCTCGGGTCTATGATATGGTAGGCGTCTTTCGACTGATATTCATTTGGCAGTTTGGCTTATCTCTCGTAGGTATCTGCGCCAACTGAACATCGACAAGGATATCATCAGCATGCGCAACTTCAATATATATGATCCCATGAAGCGGGGACAGAACCTTACGCTGGATGGGCAGACGTTAGCTCATCTAGAGATCTTAGTGAACGGCGAAGGCGCCGAGGACGGAACACTCCTCAAGCTACTTCAACGTTGCATCACTCCTTCCGGTGGGTTCTAGTCCTTACAGCCCGAATATTTGCGCAAGGACCCACGTTTATACAGGCAAGCGACTTTTCCGCATGTGGCTCTGTATGCCTTTGAGGGAGGTATCTGCTATCAATGCGAGGCAAGTCGGGTTTCATCGCGCTTCCCAAGTCTGTCACTCTGACGTTTAAGCCCCATAGACTTGACGCTGTCGAGGATATCATCGCGAACCCCGAGTTCGAAAAGAAGTTTGCCTCGGTCACGAAAGGCCTCCCTGACCTAGAGCGGATTGTATCACGTATTCATTCCAAGAACTGCAAAGTCAAAGATTTCTTGAAGGTTCTCAAGGTTGGCATCTTCCCTCCCCGCTTCGCTCGACCGTTGTTGAACATGAGGCATCTAGTCGTTCAAGTCACTGAGTAAAGGTCTATCCGAGCTGGCCGATGAATCAGAGGATTTCGACTCCAAGACCATTCTGGGTTTGCTTCGAGGCGCACCGGATCTTATAGCGAATGTGAAGAATTTGGAAGCCATGTTTGTTACCCCAGATGAAAGTCCGTATTGTTCTCATCCTTTACTAAGTACCGTATCTGTGCTGAGCTGCATCTTCTTTAGATTCCGACGAGCTGAATCCTCAGGAGGGAAAGGACGAGGAATATGACACCGTGCTTGCAGAAATTCGTGGCTTGGAGAAGGAACTGGCGAACGAACTCAAAGGTTTCCGCAAGTCAACTGGGTGTGTATGCTTCCTGCGATTACTCCATGCATGATCTTGAATTTCCTTCTTGCGCAGACTCGACCTTGCGTATTGGCACAGTGCGATCGGCAATAAGGTTGGCTTCCTTAATATTGGTGCTCGCATCTCCTTACGGTGTCTTCAAAGGATATTTACCTGGTTGAAGCCTCTTCGAAAGACAAGAGTGTTCCATCTTCATGGACGAAGTCTTCGTCAACGAAGGTTTGGTCTACATCATTCAGTCTCACACTTGCAGCTCACGAGAAGTTAGGCCAAAATCCGGTACAGCGTCCCATCTCTGCAGAAACCCATCCGTAAGCTCAAGGAGGCGCGAGAGACTCGCAATACCGCAGCCAAGAACTTCAAATTTAGATTGTTTGAAGAGTTTAGCAAGGACAGGGCTACGTGGCTTCGGGCTGTCCGAGTTCTTTCCGAACTCGACTGCCTCTTCAGTTTGGCTAAATCATCCAAAGCTATCGGATCGCCATCGTGTCGACCAGAGTTTGTTGAGGGTGATTCTGCTTTCGTCGAGTTCACAGAGTTGAGACATCCTACTGTTTGTTTGAATCCAAACATCACGAGCTTCGTCGACAATGACGTGAAGATGGGTGGGCAGGCTGCAAAGATCGTGCTCTTGACCGGTAAGTCCTTTTTTGTTCACTTGTTGGCAGCCGCTCATACCTGTGCCCTGCAGGTCCGAACATGGCGTACGTTCTCGCTGTCGTTTTTGTGAATGCAGACTTATGCTTTGAATATATACCACAGTGGAAAGTCAACTGTACGTGTTCTACTCCCCTCTACGCAGCATAATTCTGAATATCATCCAGTTGATGCGAATGACTGCGACTGGAGTTGTTAGTCTCAAGCCCGAAACTTCTCCCACTAAATTGTCACTGACCGCTCGCTCCAGATAATGGCCCAGCTCGGCATGCTCGTCCCTGCTTCCCAAGCTCGGTCAGTCAGATCGTCAGACTTCAGATCAAAGTCTAACTCGAATTTGGCTCCAGGTTGTGTCCCGTGGATGCTATCATCACGCGTATGGGTGCATACGACAACATGTTCTCGAACTCGAGTACTTTCAAGGTCGAGCTCGATGAGTGCTGCAAAATTCTGCGTGACGCAACCCCCAAGTCTCTAGTCATTCTCGACGGTAAGCTTCGCATTTCTCTGCAGGATCACCGTTTTTCATTTCATTTCAAAGAACTCGGACGAGGGACATCTACCTTCGTAAGTATATGATTCACTGGTTCTTGGGTTGTGCTCACACCGCTTTAGGATGGCATGGCTATTGCAGGGGTACGCGAGTGTTTTCCAGGGTCGTTGGTGGAAGCTGACCCTCCTATTTCTTTAGGCTGTCCTTCACGAACTTGCGACTCAGACTCTTCCTTTGGCGTTTTTCGCTACGCATTATGGCTCTTTGACGGACGACTACGCTTATCATTCGAACATTCGTCGAATGTTCATGTCAACAGAAGTCGACGACGAAAGACACGAGGTCTGCTTTCTCTTGAATTTCCGTAGCTGTCATTGCTTACTCTTTTCATCCCTAGCTCACATTCTTATACAAACTCGTCGAAGGCGTGGCCGAGTCGTCATTTGGAACTCACGTCGCAAATTTGGCTGGCGTTCCCAGCGCCGTCGTCCAGAGAGCCGACGTCATCTCCAAAGGTTTCGCCAAACAGTTTAAGGAGCGTATCAGTACGAAGAAGGCCCAGGATGCATCCTCTCGGTTGCCTTTGGATGCCCAAGCCGACTTTGCTTATCTGGTCAAGCTCGCGACTGGCCAGATCCAGCCGCCAGAAGACCCTGTCCGAAGGAAGGAGGTGCTTCTTGGGTTGAAGGCTGCCATCCGAGGATACCTTCCACCTGCTGCTTGAGTTTCTTTTTAGTTTAGTCACCCTCGCTTTGCCATAATTTTTTGTTTTGCTGCATATTTCTCCGTTTACATACCATATTTATGTCTCGCATTGCGCCAATCCTACAGTCGTCCCCTTTCATTCTGCTTTTTTCTTGCTGCACATAGTTCGCATTCATGATACCTATCACCATCCTACATGTACATAGTCATATTGCTGATACCAACCTCATGCACATCACCCCTCCGTGCAAATCGCTCGCTCACTGTCAACGGGAGCAGGGAGAAGCTACCTCGACATCAGCTCATAATGCTTCGTCTATGAGTTAGATCGAAGATTCAACAACGTGGCTAAATTTCGAGGATGGAGGCAGCTCTATGGTTCGACCGATCCTCGCCTTTGGCCGGTCCGAGGTCAGTGGGCGCCGCATGCATACAACTCAAACTCCCATGGGGTTGGCTGCTGCCCAGACGTATCGTCAGAGAACCAAATCCTACGCAGTCTGCATGTCGCGTAGACACGAACATAGTCGACATGCGAATAGGTGCCTTTGGGGAGGGGTAGCGTTGGATTGAGATCACGGTCAACTTCATTCGCTGAGCTTAGCAAGCTGGACGAAAATTGGGATATACAGGTAGGTAGGTGTAAGTTGATCGTCGCCCAAGATGTCAACGGCCGGGATGACGTTCCGGGGAACGAGATGGGTAGGTGCAAGATGGGTGGTTTCCCTTGCCGAACTTTGATCTTGGGCTCAGTCTAAAGGTCAGGAGTATCAGCTCGTCTTCTCCATAGAGGAAAATTCCAGAAGCTGGGACATGCTCTGGTGGCGACAGTGACATTCATATCACTATTGCTACTCAGTCGGGACGTCATTCCAGATCCGAACGTACCTGGAAGGTAGATAGCCTAAGGATACGCATGCGGTTTGCAGTGTCAACTAGGCCAACTTCGAAAGACCAGTCCTTCCCCAAGTTGCGAACCTGGAGATGAACCCAGGGGTGCCGGATTCCGAGGCTTCCCTGGCCACTCGTGGGGGAGGATCCTCGAGGTGTGTTGGCATTCGGAGGGGTATGAATGTAAGTCCTGCGAAGATCAGGAGATTGGATGTGCAGCACTGTCTGATCGAGCTGGTGTCCTTGCGAATCGGATGCTTTTCCTGCAGTTGACAACAGGGGTGTATTCGGATGCATTGGGGGGCAGAGCAAACCCGACCTGGCATCATGAAGAAGACGGATGGACGAGTCCTCTGCCGTTTCAGAATCCAGCTGGGTGAGAAATAGTGCTAAAGGGTCACTCCCTGTAGAAGAAAAGAGAGAAATTATAGGGTGGTGTAATGAAGAATCGAATAAAGCCATGGTGGTGCACAAGAGCGCACTGTGAGGCTAGCCTAAGCCTTGACCTTGAAAACCGGCGGAGACGGCATTGCCTGTCGAATCAAACACCAGCATACCGATCTGGTTCGTGCACATGTGACTGACCATCTTAGTTGCTTGGATCCGCTTTGGCAGGGGTTAAACAACTCAGGGCAGGCGTGCTTGAAGTCCTAATCACAAGTATCAATACCAATTCTTCTCTGGATCCGCATTGAGAGTCACAAAGGACTGCCAGTGTCAAAATGGTTCACTGATCCTAGGACAGGACGTTTGTGACTTGTGACTGTTCCATTTCGTCAGTGTAAAGAGCGGGTTGGTGGAAGTCTGGCATATATGCATGTCTTTATCCGGCTGACCAGTTTTTCCCCGAGTCATGGATGGAAGTTTGACGAATATTGTACCCAAACTGTTGGACGGAAGATCCCGTTAGGAGGTCGAAAGGGTTGGGCAAACGCCGCATCAAAGGGAGGCATTGGCTAAATTGCGGCATCTCAGAACACTGTTTCTCCAGCTCTTGCAATGCCTTTGATTCTCTCCATGCAAGAGTGCATCCAGGTCCGAGTCAGTGCTTCTGTCCTCGAATAGTAACGTGTATCGACTTCGATGGGAGGACCCAATGGGTGCTTGAACTCGAAGGGAGCCAGGTCTTTGACACATTGAGATAGCTGGCGTCGTATGGGAATCGCGCGCCCATACCACCCAGTAGAGACGCGAAAGCGCAGGATAACAGGATCCGGGGGGGCTCTTGCGTCGACTCTTCGTCCCCGTACTGCCCACTTGGCCTGTCGACTTGAGAGGATGTTGTCTAGGAGTCTACCCAGCGGCCACTGAACTCCACCGCCAGCGATGGGGCTGTTGTCAAATAGAGCCAAACTAAGCCCTTGCCAGCAATTTCATGCTCAGACACAGAGTCAGAGGGAGAAGCAAGCCATTCAACCCTCAAGGCCTCAACTTGAACCTCCGAGTCTCAGTCCGATTCATAGCTAGCAAATGGCTAGCTCGTCCAAATTCCGGTATCTGCAATGGCTCAATCACTTTGGTGAACATTCCTCCCAGTGCTCGTTGGCTCCACACTCTTCGATGATCTATCTCGATCTCCTCGAGAGGTGGAAACTTTCATCTGTTGCTATGAAAATGGAGAGGTGAGGCTCAACTGGGCCGCGGTACTCAAATTTACAGTGGAAGCCCGCCGTTGCCACGACGCCTCGGCGTCTATCCCTCTTGCTAGTTCAATGGGCCAAGCTGCAGCAAAATCCACGGTTTTATAACGTCACGAGCCTGTGTAAAGGCAAAACAAGTAAGTATGGGCAATGGCGACATCCCTTGTATAAAATTATGGGTCCAATATCAAGCGGAATTATTCCCCGTTTCGCCTTGAGGGAGCCCGGCATTCCACCATTCAGACGGTCTTTTGGCTCCTCTATAGGAAGCGACCTCCGCGAGTTTGAGCCACCTTTCTGGCTGACCTCGGCTTCTAAGCGTCCGGCCAAGAAGGCCAATCACGAAGTCCCGCATTTAAACATCACAGCAAATCTCGACATTAACGCCCAAGCTCACATTCACTCCCTCGGGAAAGGTTGAAGAGGCTACTGGGAGCAAGAGTCAAGTCCGGATGGGAATCATTGATTAACGAAGGTTCGTGCATAGTTCGAATCGCCTGTTCACTCCGCATAGCACCTCCATCAAACCCTTAAATTCAATCTAGCTCGACGGACATGCCATTTTACGCTCAACCCAGTCCCTCAATACGAGGCGAGGGAACTGGGCAACCGATCGTACGTACCAGCCTTCTTATGACCCCACCGACTTCAGTGCCTCCTGCCGGCGGTCTGGACAATAGACTAATCGCCGGCCGGCTACGATTCAAAATTGTCAATCCAATATCCCGTCCTGGAAGCGCCTTTTTTATATCCAGATTCCGGGCATCCGCATCTCTAGGAGGGGTGCTCTCGGTGCCAGACGGTCCGGGGGCCTCAAGTCGCAGCTTGATCCTGGAAATATTTTTCCGAAAGCCGAGTATCGTCAGTTTGGCGCCCACCGCGGTTGTGGTACGACCCTGCAGAGTGATCCTCTTGCTTCGAATTTTGTCTTCATCTGTAAACGAGCGATTAAACTTTGTTTGACCGAAAAAATGGCCGCCTTGAACCTTGCCTCCCCAATAGTGCTGTGAGACCCATAAATCATACCAAGACATACCCCGGCCTTGACCTGAATGCCCGAGAGCAACTTGTTGTCCGAGGATCGAATGCTCCATGTACCGCATCCGTTCAAGAGGGCGATCCATCTCAACAAACCTTATTGCCGCCAGTCCGTTAAGGAAAAGCTTGAACACGTCCGTTTATCCATCGGGCCCTCAGGGCTCCAGTGGGTCACCCGCAGGCTACAGGCCTTTGACAGACGGCCGGGTCTAAGTCAGGTAAGCCAATTGGTCTGTATCGACACTGTGTTTACAATGGACCGTGGACTCTGACGATCATCAGAGCCGGCTAGTCCCTAAACGGCCGTGTGGGATTTCCAGGACTCCTAACGAAGAGACACATGGTGCTTGTCGTTGAGTCTGAAAAGTAGAGATACCAAGGCTTGAGATTCGACCTCCGAGCAGTGCCTCGTCACGGCTTGATGCATGATGTTTCGCTGCGCGATCTGACGCTCGCTCTGGCACCCACACCAATATACCATCGGAGGACCTGTTCTGATGAGTTGTTTGCGTCCCGCTCCCGCTCGCCACCGTCCTTCACATTGGCGTCCGGGGGTCTAGGCTACCTTTTCGTAGTGGTGTACTCCGAGTGGTGTCAAAATTTCCACAGACTCTAGATCGACACGCGGAATGATGGATCTCGAGCCTCACTGGAATGGCTCACCGACCCCAAATACTCGGCTTTGAGTTTCATGATCAAGTTGCCGTTTGTCGGAGAACCCTGGGGGTTTCACTCCATTTTGTGACAACTGAAGTTGGTAACCGGTAAGTACCCTTGATATTTTGAAATTTAAGACTCTTTGAACGACACCTCATCCCAAATCTCCGACGTCGGCCTCAAAGGCGAAAGCTAGACGACCCAAGTTGACCCGTCGCCACCGCATCCCGAAAGCCTGTCGACTGATGGGAAGAGCCAGCAATTGGCTGTGTGTCAAAAACCCACGTTTCCCGAATTCCATACCTACAGTACCCCGTCGATTTCGAAGTCATGTCAAGGAAGCTCTCCTTTGCTGTCTTTGTGGGGCGACGGCAATGCGTCGAGATCTTCGGTGTTCTACAGAGAAGGCTCGATGAAACGCTATGGACTGGAGCGCGTGAAGACTATCGGACGAGGCTTTCGGTGTTCTTGCTCGCCTTACTCACTTATTACTATGTAACTTCGACGACGAACTAGGACACTTTTGATCGTGATGCAGCATCGTGCGTACAACTTAAATCCGACGCAAACGGTCCACTGTGAAAGCTCAAGGAGATGGCAGTATCAAATTAGTTGAGGTTTGCCTCATTTTGCTCATGGGGGTTTGAGGTAAACCCTACCAAATTGATTCTGAGCCCCCGCCGGCAGGTCATCTCAGTGGCAGCCTTTCTCGTCAAATGACGCCAATTTATAGGTCAACTACCGCGGACTGAGGTAGGGGATCGGATCGGTTGAAGGGGAATAGAGACTATCATTTCATCGCAACATGCTCCAGCACGCCGGATGGCGTGGTGGTGCATAATAAGCAAATTGTATTTGTCGTAGATGTACGAGACCATGACGTACTAGCAGGTATTCAGACAGAGTCCGCAAAGGGACGTACCGTTGAATTACACAGGGAGCGCGAAGGGAGGCATTATGAGCAGAAGTTTGTTTTAAGAATCAGAACAAGAGACACAGGTCAAGGAAGAGAGACCGAAGTCCAGGTGCGTGGTATCTCCCAGTCCCCATGGTGAATAGAGGAAGTACGCACCACGCACTTGGCCGGCAGAAACAAGAACCCTAGAGATCTCGAGCGCGAGTGTCGTTACATTGGGTCACAGTTTCCTATGGTCAAGCTCTGTTAGTCAACTGAACTGTGAAAGATCGAACGTTGCTCACATGAACATGCACTAGTCGCATATGAGGGTCAAGGGGTGAAGAAGGTAATAATGAAAGCCTAACGGTGTCATTAAACACAAACGCCATGCGCTTTGAGCGAAAAACGGAGCCAACAGGTTCTTCGAGGGCAAGGACATTACCTAGTAGGCTATAGCTGTGTGCTATATGTCGGGATAACTGGGGTCAGATGTGCGGAAAGCCTCGTTGGGAATTGAATGGGATTCACCTGAACTTTCCATTAACATGGATCATGGTGCGAGAGCAGATGCTTTCAATGGAGCGCTATCTCGCCATCATGTCCAGAAAGAGCCTTCTGAAATACGGTTTGCCAATGGCAACTCATCCTGAAATGAAGATAAAACATACACAGTACGAAGAACGTGAGGCCCGTTATCTCTGCGACTCCGTTCAAGAAGGCGCACCTTAAAAGGAATCCCACGGGAACAGCATGTATGGCCAGCATCTGTTTCGTTTCGGTGGAAGTGGGTCTCTCTAGACCTCCAATGGCCAGAACGCGCTGTGATGAGGTTTGCCTATCCAGTCGACGTAAGTCTTGTCCACAAGGGGTGCGGTGAAGGAAGTACGAGGGCATGGAAGTAAGGCGCCCATGCGATTTAGGGTCTGTTTACAGCTTCTGTATGTGCCCGAAAGGACGGCGAATGTCGCGGAATGCCAGCACAGAGTCCATCTTCGCAACGGCTGCGAAGTCAGAAAGCTCTGAGCCAAACAAACCGAAATAGCACGTTCCGAGAAGCCGGGGTCCGAAAACAAATAATCTTTCGTTCGAATCGGGAATTGGCCGGCGCAACAGGGCAGATTAAATCATATTCTGGCGCAGATATATTCTCGGGAAGTTTAGAGGACAGGGGGGCAGCGATTTCGCCGCTGAAAATTAAGGGTATCGGAGGCAGGATGCCGTGGGGCGTTCGCGGGGCTCGAAATCAAGAACATGTGCGCGTCATGCTGCGGCGCGCTTGCGGATCCCTCTGAGAAGCACTTCCTTTTTAGGTTCCATGTACTCCCTTGAACACAACCGTGTCCTTTGTGCTGGATCAGATGAGCCCCGTCTCTGGGACTTTGCAAAACAAGGGTGCCCCATTTATTGTGATCGCGATACGCGATTCTCTATCGTGATTTGGCCGGTGGGTTGGGAAGCACGTCTGTTAATATTGGCCCAAGCCAGGAGCGAGACCGTCGAAAAGGGTCGCCGGGCGCACGCTCGAGTGCACCCTTATCAGCTCCAAGGTACGAAGAGATGCGGGGATCTGGGATCTAGTGATCCTCGGTGGACATCGATGATTATTTCGTTCTCTGCTTCCTTGATGCCAGGTGTCTCGAAGTAAAACGCTGCCTGGTGCCGGGTCTCGCATGCCAGAGTCTTTCATTTAGAACCTCTGTACTCCACGCTCTGTCCGTTGCTCGCTTTTTCGCGTTAAAAAGGCTCGGACGTTCTCCCCCTTTCATTTGATACGCCGCTATATAAGTCTGCCCTTTTTCTGTTTGCGATCCTCTTCTTCAACTGCCAGCCCTGTCCTATCGGCCTATTTCTACTTCACGGACTTCCATCCTCGACAAAACCCGCCCGGCAACTAGGCTCCCCATGGCTCAAGAATACCCGACCTCAATGGCTTACGACAAATGCTTCCCGGTTCACAAGTCCCAGCCGCGCCAGTCTCTTCAGGGACAGTGGCAGGCCAACGTCGGGGCGCACTATCAGCAGCCTCTCTGGTCCCAGAGCGCCTACTCGGCACAAGCCAGCAGCTCCCTGGCGGCGTTTTCGACACCCTCTTCCCCACAGATGCAGAGGAACGAAGGCAATCACACCCGATCCCAGTCCCCAGAATATTATGGAAAGCAATCGTGGTCGAACGACGTCATTTACACGAGCGTTCCTTCCTCTTCCAGCTCGCACCCTGCATCCTCTCCCCGATATCCAAGTTCCCTGCCCTCCCGGCCCGCTTCTTCCGTCCCGTCCGGTGCCGCGCTCAGGAACGGCCGCGAGGCGGCCCAATCCCGCCCTCCATCCAGCACTCGTTCTTCGCCTGAACGACAGGCGCCGACAAAGATCGAGGTGTCAGACGATGGAAAGATTGGCTTCGTTATGGAGCCCATAGGCTCATTTGGGCGCTCCGCTGCGGGCGCCACTTTCAACCCCCTGCCGATGGAGGTCCCCTTGAGGGCGACTCAGGCCACAGACGACATGCGAAAGATGATGACCGTCTTTCGACTAAACCCTTTCGCTTTGCAAAACGGGGAGGCAAGGCGTAGCGGGTCTGTCTCGTCCTCAGACTCGAGCTCTACGGTCGATTCTTCCGAGTCTTCCCCTGGACAGTTTGAGGCAAAGCCGCTTGAGGAGGAACCATTGATGTTCGAGTTCCAGGTGCAGCTCGACGACCCAGAACTCCTCGTTCCTGAGAGCGAGCGAGAAGGGATTATTGAGAAGAAGTTGTACCCTGGAGCGCTGGTTGACTCCCCGCTGTCTTCTCCGCCTCTTTCGTCGCTGGAGCCGAATGACGACGCCCTTCATACTTTTCCCCCCGAGTTCGAGCTCCATCGAGGACCCTATGACTCGCAAGAAGGCGGTCGTCCTCACGCTGCTTGGGAGGGTTCTGACTACGTCAACTCTTCGTTGGAACCTTCTGCAGCCTGGAACCGACAAACTCAATCCCTTGATTATGTGAATAGTAGTGAGTACTCTATTGCTTGAAGGTCTCATGTTTTAATCTTTTGACTGCCAGTCTATCCACAAGCCTACGGTCGAAAGGCCGCGAGACCGAGATATCAGCAGTATCCTCAGACAACCGCTCATCTCGAGATTCATCGAGACGATTATTCGGCCTCCAGCGCGTTACAGATGTATCCTGAAAGCCAGCAGCTATTGTCGCGTTCTGGAACGGAGTCTCCCCTCGTCGAGGAGATACCCGCTCCGACTCGCCAACTATCTATCGACAATTCCGCGCTTTTCTCCCAAGGTCAAGGGGTGCGTCGAGCCAATCTTAAGTCTGCTTCCCCCAGCCTCAACTTGATTCCAATCCAGACCGGTGGCTATTATGGCGCTGTAGGAGGGAGCATGACTCAAAACTCATCAACTACTTCATCACATCGCAGATGGTCCCTCCCCTCCGAAACATCTAATGGGTCAATGTTATTGGCGACTCACGCCGTGAACCATTTGCACGCCGGTCGTATGGTCATGCCGTCGCATTCAAATGGCCCGTTTGTGGCGCCACTGATGCGGTAGCCCCATCGATCGTCAAATTTCACTTCACATCGCTCCTGCTCAACGTCGCGCGCTCTCGAGGAGCTCCCTGCGCTTTTTTATTCCGTTTCATCTTATAACTCTAAATCGCTTTCTCACTTCAGCTTTTTATTCCTTGGTTTTTTTTTTATTTGGGTGAATTATCTGGCTTTTGTCTGTTATCAGTATATTCATGATCCATCGGCCCTGCTATCGTTTCGTCTTCACATCTGTACTTCTACGTCACCCTTTTTGAACGGCACGCTACCTCCTTCACCCGCCACATCACTCACCACCCCACCGCACTTGATTTTTTTATTCATTCTGCTATTTGCTCTCGTCCACGCTGTTAAATTGCTTGATCGTTGGATAGTGTATCCATAATGAACTTCAGCTTGTATACTCGTCGCGACTCTGCTTTCTCCTTACTCTGTAGTCATCATTGCTGACCGATTCCCCAGAATCCTCACTTCTTCAAGGGCCCATACATGCACGCCTTTCCCACTAGATTGCAAAGCTAGACGCTGATTTATCATGCCCTTAGTGTACTTAATGTGATATAGATGAATTCCAATCGATGTCTCGTGATAGGATGATGATATCGCGTCCTTGAGCCGCAAGTGGTGGCCTTGGGTAAATCAAGTTTCTGCCGGACGTTGTACAGCCTGTACCCTCCTCATGGCCAACCACAACTAATGTGATAAGGTGAAATTCCAGGAATCAGAACGTCGACAGAGCCATTCAAAACGTCTGTCGCATGTCGCATGAAGTCCAAACGCTAGGCCTTTGGACTCGTTCAATTGTTTGTCCCCTTGAATCCCCTTCACACCGGTACCAACTCAAGTAGTGAACACGACTCCGCCATACCTCGACGACATGATGAAACTCAAGAATAAGCCTCAAGGAGACTCCTCAATAATATTCTTGCGTATATCAAGCTGATGCCCGAGTCCGGGCTGAACTTGCGTAACTCCAAACTGCCGGTGTACGCCTCTGGGCATATACTAAGCGACCCTCCATCCGACCACCCGATCAGAAATCGAAGGGCTTCGGTATTCTCATCCTCATTAATCGTTGGTTAGCGATGTGCACCACTCCGACGGTGTATCTGCTCGACGGTGTGTTGGAACGATAAGCCGCGAAGTTTCGTGAGTTCGACTTAACCCATTTCAGGCCAGTCTGCCTTTCTACCCCGAGCTCAACCAACGGCTTGGCGGCAAAAGCTATCGTGCACATCGGAATCAGTATGAACGGACGTCTCCGAAGTGCTTTCCCGTTTTCCAATCGATGTCCGTTGCCTGTCTGATGGGGATGTATGCACCGTCTGGATCATGTCATGGGGTTGTGCCCATGAGCAGGGTCAGTCGCCTCGCGACAGTTTGTGAAATGCGCAGTGGGACGGTGAGTTGTCCTAGATTTGTGTTAGTCTGAACACGAGCTGAGCCCTTTTTACGTTATCCCTTCTATCGCATATAGCACCGCTAGTGAACTCGATGTTGCGATCGTTCTATAAAATCTCGACTTTTGGTGCACTTTTCAGCCGAACCCTGACAGGACCAAGTTTCAAAGCCTCTACGAATACACTTCGCTGATGCCACTGCGGCAAGTATAATAGCCTCAGTCCCTGGTCGAGCTTGAAACTCTGAAAGCTTATCTGACAGGAAAAGCCACCAGTTTATGAAAAATACCTCATGGGCGTGCTCACAATTTCAAAACGAGTAGACTTACGATATCCACATGCACCTCTCGATTGACCCCACCAACACTGCAACGTGGGGTGGTCGAAGCACCCGCACCTTGTAGCACTGCGGAACCTTAGTGATTGAATTAATAGTACCATTGTCGCGGAGAAGTTCAACTGCGTAAGATTGTGATATGTGGTGACAAACGGGGCGTGTTACGAGCAGCAAACTGAATGATGCTGTCCATTCCTGGGGGATTTCAAATTATCAAACTTTCGTTTTTGAATATGCTCCTGACGGAGCGCTGAGCAGTTTCACGAAATGAAGGATTCGCATGAATTCATGTGTCTGCTACACTGTGCGTTGATCCAGGCTCCGTTTCACCGGCACCCTGGATAAAGAGAGCCTCAAACTACGTCCACAGCATCTGGGCAGCGGGTGGCTACAAACGCCAACCTGAACCAAGACAGTAATCTTACCAACAGACCGGCGGGTGGTATCTCCTATGTGTCCGAGGGCGTAAGCGGCATATGGAGACGGAACATAGCTTCTTGATCCTGCTCTGATCTACGAGAAGAGAGGGGAGTACATGCTCTTGATGGTCGCGACGATGAGCGCCAGAATGACACAAGGAGCACCCATTCCGACCGAATCGCCCCGGCAGCGAGAGTCCAACAGGTGGTTCTGATTTCCGCAGACTGCCAGAAGAATGAGAACCAGATGTGACGACGTCACGAATGAAGGCGCCTAGTCCACAAACAAGCCTCGCGGTTGTGCTTCAGCTCGTCTCCTCACAATTGCGAGGAGCCCAAGTGGCGAGACCCGATCAGTGCGTCGTTTGTTGCCACGGTTGGAGAATGCGAATGTGACTAGAAGAATGAGTTGGTTGCAGTTAAGCTCCTCTGGTCAACGCCATCCATGCTTTGAGGAGCAGATGTAGTAGGTACGAGCTGCAAGCTCGATCACAGAGGGGAGTTCGTCATTGGCAGAAACCCCGCTTTGTGGCTGGGACATGAGTCTAGTTTGGACTCGAGAAGGGTCCCATCTTCATCTTCCCCGATGAACGAACATTTGGAAGGGGCCCAGTGGTGCGCAACGGGTAGTGCGCCTGAGATCATATTCCAGAAGTCGATCACACACACTACGATGAGGGTCCAAAATGAGGTTCGTGGTCACTGTCTCAACGCACCCGTACTCCATACTATGCTGATCAGTAGTGAGTAGTGGATTCTTGGACCGATTCGCAGAGCTTCCCGGTTTCAATAGAGCGGTAAGAAGAGTTTGGTCGGGGGTTGTTGTGCATATCGGTTTTTCGATCAATGAATTTTCTTGAGGTGCGCCCTGTTACGGCGGTTGCCAGCTGGGGGCGAGGCTAGATAGTTGGGCCATATCACCGATGGATTCCCGGACCTTGGACTTCCACCGCTCCTAGAAGTTTCATAGGTCAGAATTAAGTGTCCAGCCCGTACCGCGAACAACATTTAAATCGTCATCTCTGGCAGTTGTTGATTTTGACGAGAATATGGACCATCTTGGAGCGGAAGTGACATCGATTGGTCGTGGTGTGAGTTGATACGAAGCGTCGGAAGCGAAGACATCCCGGGGGATTCGAGTGGTGTTGGTTCTGTTTCCTGCAGTGGTCGGCACACCCTCGTTTCGGGATGAACATAGTGCCCTGGCTTTGCCCACCGTGTCAATTTTCTGAATGAGAGTGCAGGTTCCTGATCATGATATCGTAAGATCAGTGTGACTCCTCGAAAATATTCGGTGAAGTCCAGAACACCAAAGCGGCTTAGCCCCTCTTGAACAGCGAAGAGGCGTGGCCGCCTCGTGTTAACTGTAGGTTTGATAAGAGCCGATGTATTCAGTTGCAGACGGACTGTACCTTGGGCCCTGACTAAAAGTATCAAACCTTGTGTTGGCCATGGAAGTCGCAGCATCTCGTTGCGGAAAGCGCCGACGGAATTGATTCTCCGACCGTCAATTCCCGTCCCTGTGACAAATGGCGAGAAATAGATTTCAGGTGTTGGAAAATAACTTGATAATGATTGTCAGTCGCTGCATCTGAATCTCCTCCATGGCCGGTCAGGGCCAGTTGCCGTAGAAGTCAAGCAAGGCACTCTGGGTCAAATTTATACCTATGTAATTTCTTTTGGCTTACGGTTGTGTGCGTCAGGACCAGGTGGGTTAGTGTTAATATTGCTGCAAGTAGCGACCTCTCCAGCTCTTTCAAGGTACAAGTACAGAGAATGAAAGCGGCGAAGTGGAAGAAGTCGAGGCCAGACATGATTCTACGCCCAGGTAGCTAGCTAGTACTTGATATCTTCGAACTTCATTTTCTACTTCTCAGCTCGTTGTCAGATGGCACGGGGCCCTCAAATTCGTTCGATAAATTACGCTAGTACTGATGTCGGTGGACAAGCCATGAAATATTACATCGCCCCAAAGCCGCTACCCCTGAGCTTCCGCGAGTACCTTTGGAGGGCAATCTCACCGTCACTTTGCCGGAGTGGTTAACGGGATCGCCTGCTATGTACTACAAGCAGTTGCCAGCGGTTGGGCTTTGCCCGCGAGTGTTCGAATCGCTCAGGTGACGTCTATTTTTCTTTTCTTGTTTTTCTTGTTTTCCGCCGAGCTTCCGGTCCTGTGAATGAATAGCAATTGGCCTGGTACCACGTTTTGATCCCGTCATAGTTGTCAAAAATCGCCAGTCTTGGTACGGATATGAATGTAAAAATCTCTCTTTGTGCTGCAGACTCTCCAAGGTGGCAAAGCGACTCCATTCATGCCCGAAAATTCATTTACAGAGTCCAGGGGCGCATCACAAGCAACAGGGCTACAGCGTTCGAGCCGGGAGCTTTATGACATATCCGGCTGATTGCGGGGTGCTCGTGTAAAATCGACGATCACCTCACCCACGAGGGGGCCACGAGAGCAACCTTGACAGCCTCCACGAGACCGAAGAACCCCATCTTTCCACGGCTATTCAACATTGACGACCATCCTCCACCGCCAGTCCGACCTCCCCCTCGTCGTTTCCTCCTCGTATTCAACGCCTTGGCCAGGGCGTCGGTGGCAGTTTCACCATCCAGCCCCCTCCATCATGATTTGCGGCGTCGCAGCCCTCAACCAGTCCTATCTCTCCACCCACAGCCAGCTCCATCGTCAGTGGAAACGGCGGAGCGCCGATGTTGGAGGGCTCCTTCTGGCCACAGGAAATAGTGGCCAGGGCAAAGGGTGGGCTGGCACTGAGGTTGAGTACGTCCTTAACCCCTATGCCAGCGATCCCAGCGATTTCTGACCCGTCTTCTTCTCCAGGACTCAGTATGCCGAGCTGCTTAGTGATATGTACAACCAGACGCTTCAAGCTGTGAATGAACATGCTGGCGACTTGTGAGTCGGCACTCTAACTCACGGTATCTCAAGAACGCCAGTAACTCAATGCTTTTTCAGTGTGCCGACATCCCTCTCCAAGCCAGCCCGATCAAGGCTCATCAGGTCTTTGGATATATGGCACTTTGAGCCTCATAGACTGTCAGAGGAAGAGATTCTTGCATCTACACTCATCCTTTTCGAGGCACTATACAGAATTGAAGGCATGGAGGAGGCCGTAGGCGTTTCCCTGGGTGAGTTCCCAAGCTACCATATTTTCAACAGTCTCCTGAACTCCATCATCTTCAGACCAAATCAACGCTTTTGTCTATCATTTACGACAAATCTATCGGTATGAAAACACCTATCACAATTTCGAGCATGCTCTCGACGTTCTACAAGCCACCCAGTGTTATCTGGAGACGGCCAACATGGTACCCCCTGTCACAATCCTTCTAGAACCCAACCGGACTTGGAAGTCTTCAAGGGTGCCTAACAGCGATGCTCTGATTCAGACTCTCGGCCTGCGCGACCTATTTGCGCTGTATATCGCTGCTATTGGACACGATGTCGGACATCCGGGTGTAACCAACGTATTTATGGTGCGTCACTACCTCTGTTTCGCGGTCGGACTTCTCAACTTATTGTTATGGCCGACAGAAAAACGCACAAACACCACTGTCCCTGGTGTTTGACGGAAGATCGGCGCTGGAGAACCTGCACTGCCAGCTTCTTCTTCGTGTCATGCGACACCATGGACTCGGAGTGCTTCTGGACGACCCAGTGGAAGGCACAAGATTCAAAAAGATCCTGATTCAAACGGTTCTGGCCACCGATATGAGTGTGCATGGAGATTTTATGCAGCGTTTCCAAGATGAGGTAGATGGCCGCCGGGCCAGCGTCTTCCTGAGGCAAATTCTGGCATGTCAGGCAATTCTCAAGAATGCTGATATTAGCAACCCAGTACGTGAATCTTTTGTACATACCCTGCCGACTTGAGCCTCACACGTCGATTCAGAGCCGGCCTTTCCCAGTTGCCAAGCATTGGGCGACCGCGTTGATGCAAGAATGGACTGCTCAAGCCGAGCTAGAGCAGCATTTTTGCCTCCAACAGAGTGTACAACCTTCTGCAGACCCGTTGGGGAAAGCAAAATCGCAGATATTCTTCATCTCTGCATTTGCAAAACCTCTACTCGACTTGTCGGTTCAGGCCATTCCAGGTGTGTTCCTTCGTATTCTCCCTGCCTCTGGGTTGATCCTGATTAAACACTCCTTCACAGAAATGGCTAGATATGCACAACACTGTCATATGAATCTCGAGCGGTGGAAAACCCAAAAAGAAGGATTGGAATCACGCAATGATCGTCCGTCTGCAGCCCCGATACCCCCTCCGAGATCTCCCCGACAACCCAGCGATTTTCAATCTGCTTTCCCTTTAACACTGCCCTATGGTTGCACCAGTCTCCTCCCTACACCGTCTACCACAGCATCGGTTCCCAATTCCACGGCGTCTTCGGATTCAGACCCAACCTCTCCTTGCGAGAGTGTCTCATCCTCCGCTTTCTTCTCACCAGCCTCTGAAGCCTTTTCTCTTGTTTCCAACCCATCTAGCAATCTTCGCCGTCGAACACCTTCCAGTTCTGGAAGTAGCAATGGCAGTGACCGTACAACCCCTTCGACAAGCCCTCTTACCCTTACGTCCCCTGATGGACATGAAGCTATACGGGCTGCAGCTCGTTTGAGCATTCGGCATATCAACAAGGCGAATCACCGTAACTCATGGTGTGTCACTCCGACATCTCTCAACGGAGGGCATCATGGGTATGGATTAGGATTTAGTCATAATAATGTCCCCTTGTTCAACTCTTCGTCGCCTCTATCGACTGTCGTCTCGCCTTCCCCTACTCCAACTCTTACGAACCCCTTCCCTCCACCATCGACTGCGCCTTCTACGCTGACCGGTGCTGGTAAACCATCAGTGAACGGGTCATCACAGCACATATCCCCCTTGTTTCGGAAGGAGGTTCCGGCTGGTCAGGAACAAACACCATCAGTCCTGTCATGAAGGAAGGAATTCGTCGATGTCGGCGTTTGAATGTTGGTTGAGCGGTGGAGGGTAAAATGGGAAAATCCCTGGGGGCCTTTGTGGTCATACCGAGCTTGTGTCTATTCCTTCGGGGTGTGGGCACTCCCTAGGTCCGATCCGTATGGTCGATAGCAGTCCTTACCAGATCCTGGTACACGGTGGATACATCATCGAGTTATCAGAGAGCAGATAGGGCAGATCGTGCATGGCTAGCTGGTTTTAGCGATCGAGCTTGCCACGGTTGTGACACGGGTTGTGCTTGATCTTCGCGCTTGTGGACCCAGTGTTTCCCTGTTCTTTTTCCTTCGATGAGGCGAAAATGGGGTTTTCCTGTGGACATGAGGGGTTGACTGATCGTTCAAGTCTTTTCTTTGTTTAAAAAATTTCATCTGTTTTCGTGTGGTTGGCTCCTTCCTCGGACTAGACTTTATATCTTTTTTTCTTGGTGCAATACCTTGGTTATTAAGAAAGTTATTCTTCTTAATCCCCCATTTTCCAGTTTCAGGTCACCAACCTCTCTTCCGAAGTCGAACACATCTTGGTGTTCTATTTTTTTTGTTCAACTGTTTATCACCATTTTATAGCCAGATTCTAGGTGCCTCCTTCTCTGTGTTCTCGTGATTATCGTCGTCCCTCTGCAGCTTTTTGAGATTGATTTCCGTCATAGTTATTACTACCCTGCTGTATCCCACTTCTACGCTATTTACTGTGTCTGTGCTGTATCAATAGAAAACGCTTTCGACCAACCATTCGCCAGAGGGTGAGAGATTATTTACCTGTGTTTGTTTTCGGTCCATCAAGTCAAAGCGATGGGCGATGGGCCCCTGCACGTCACCCTCATCACCGAAATTCCAACTTGATTAGGGGACGCATTGGGCGAGGTGGTACATGTCAAGATGTGGCCCACGTCGGTTTTTCTGGTCTCATCATTCTCCTCCATGAACTAAATTGGGCTATGATGCACCGAACCCTTGTTGTCTTGACTCCGATGGCTCCGCGTTCACTGGTCCTTTCGCTCTTCTCTCCGGACTCGCCGATCCGTGGGCTTGCATGTGAAGCCCGTAGAACCATAGCCTAGCACTTGGAGACTCGATTGGATGAGCGTGGATAAATCACGATTCAAAATTCCAGAAAGCCGCCCAGTACAATAGGACCTGGTGTGTCGGTAGCATCTGAGGTTCTCATCGCTCTTCGCGCTCAACGCGCATGAAGAGTCCCAATGGTATGTACTAGCATCAGTATTCCTCGTGAAGTGGTGTGCCTCGGTACCTATCTAATCAAATTTTTGCTTTGTTTATAGCTACTTATTGAATCTGTCCTGCTTCGACAGGCTTCGACTGCTCCTTGGAATCAATCAACGGCTCACCGTACGCAGTGTCGCCACAACTACCCATACTGGAGCTATGGCGACCATAAATACCGGCTATCCGACACTTGTCAATGCAGTGCTTCAGAAGCACAAAGGCACGCCCGCTTCAGCAATGACTGCCAAGGCAACATCGGCCAAAGGATCTGCGCGCGTCATTAAACAGATCGAGGGAGCCTGAGACGCGACGGTGGCTAAGGGGAGGTCTGGGAGCGCTTTGAGTTCGCTCGCGAAGGAGAAGAATTTAGCACGGTCTATCCTATTGACATGGCCACGATTACGCGACTCTGAAGGTGGGTGGTAGCTCCAGGCCCAGCTCACAGAAACCGGAGGGAAGGGTTTCCAAGTCCAAGCCACGAGCTTCTAGGAAGAGATGCAGCCTCTATGGTAGTCAGCCATGGGTTGAATGGGGATCTCGACAAACGACAGGTCTACGGTGGCGACCGTGACGAAGGCGCTGCGTACCGGCCCAAGAGATTCGAGCTCCAGGTCGTGGGATTGACATTTAATCCGACTCTCAAGCCCAAGTGGTCCCCGTGCCGGCATCGAACAAACCTTCGAGACTCACAATATTCGGAGTTGCGCAATCCTCGGTACTATTTGGTTAACACAATTTATGGAGAGTTTGGTATCGAACTGTTCACTTCAAGCTAGGCGGACTTACTAACCCAGCCCGATTTTGCCAGAAACTCGCCTTGAGAGGGCTTTGCTAAAGAGTGCTTTAGTCAGCTATGTTGCCTGGTACATCGAACTCATAGGCTGAATTTCCTATAAATCTTACCAAGACTTAGGCGCTTTTTTGAAAGCGCTCAAGCGGGTTCTGCCCCCGATCAAAAGTAGGATTTTCGCCCACAATCTGACTAAGTCTGCAGTCTTTGCTTGCCTCATCCACAATTGAACAGCTCAAACTTGGCTCAAACCCTTCCCAAACCCGGAATGTTTTACACTCAAAATTATCGATCCTCCTCAAGAGAAGCGCTACGCCTACAGTATAAATACGAGGCCCAATGAAAGAAGTCGTGAATACAAACTCCTACCATCTTCGACAACAGCTTCCGTATCGACTCTATCGCGTCTCCTCCAACAATGGCTTCCAATAAACCGATCAACGTTGGCATTATTGGACTATCCACCAAAGGGTGGGGAGCCACAGCCCTTTCACCTGCGCTGGCTCACTCATCGCTTCGTTCCACCTGGAACATCTCCGCCCTTCATACATCCTCTGCCGAGTCTGCTGCCGCTGCGAAAGAAATACAGAGCAAGATTTGGCCTGGCATCAAAGCTTACCACGGAGAAGACTCCACCTCCATCTCTGAGGATCCTAATGTCGATGTGGTTGCCATTTCCGTGAAGGCGCCTTCTCATAAAGCTGCCTTCGACAAGGCCGTTGCGGCTGGGAAGGACATTTTTGTCGAGTTCCCTCCAGGCAAGAGCTTAGAGGAGAGCGAGGAGATGCGCCGCCAGGTTCAGGAGAAGGGCAACATACGAGTTATCGTTGGGCTGCAAGGCCGCCAGAATGCAACGATTAGGAAGGTCTGTTTCTTGACATTCATTCAACGGAGCCTTACCAACCCGATACTGATTCCTGACATTTAGGTCAAGCAAATTATTGACGCTGGAAAGATCGGGAAGATACGTTCCACAACCGTCGTGGCAAGCGTACCAAGGGAAGCTCGTTTCTGGCAGCCTCAAATCACAGAAGATATTCTCTATCTCCTAGATAAAGCTAATGGTCAGTCCTTACTCCCCTCTACCGACTCGCTCGTCATCTCATGGTTGCTGTATCCCAGGGGCGACCATGCTCAGTATTTGTGGCGGGCACCACTTGGATACCTTGATGTATCTCCTCGGCCCATTCGCGTCTATCAGCGCGACGGCATCGACACAATACCCCGAAATCAGTGTGATTTCCAAGGCCAATAACGAGGTTATCAAAACGCTTCCATCGAAAATAAATGACCATTACACTTTCTCCGGTCCCCTCGAGTCGGGAGCTCACGCAACTGTCGTGTGGAGATCGACTTATCCAACAACGCCTGGTCGAACTCAGCTACTCTGGATCATCGATGGCGAGACCGGCTCTATCAAGCTGGAGTCTGCCGATCTTGGACCCCTCCCGACAGGATTGGTCAACATGTTCAATCCCATTACGACCGTCAATGGGAGGCCGCTGGACGAATATCTCAAGGCCGAGGGCATAAATTACTCTGATCCTGGGCTTGAGCTGGATGATGGAGAGAAAGGAGGGTTTATTGAGTTTGTTCGCAGGGCTTGGGTTGAATATGGGAAGAGTTTGCGAGGAGGCCAAGGAGAATTCGCCACTCTGGACGACGCTATCGAGGTTCAACGGGTAATTGATGCCATTGAAAGAAGTGCCGAAAAAGGAGGAGTATCTATTACGTTCAAGAAGTAGCAGTTATAATTGGTGTTGCTGTGTGCTGGGCTTGCATTGATATTGGGATGTCACTGAGCCAAAAACTCCGCATTTATTAGAGGTACAAAACTATATGCACCTTCAGTTTGTCCATGACTAGCTGCTATTATGAAACAAAGTCTGTGATCAATTACGTTCGACCATTTTCCCGTTCACGACGCAAAAAACCTGCTCCTGACTAACTTTCTCATCCTTCCCCAACTCAAAAGCCTCCGCAACACCCAGGGTCCAATCTCCTCGCATCCGCCTCCTCGGTTTCAACCGAAACACCATCCATACGGCGAAAATACCGATACCAGTCGTTAACACAATGGCAATGTAACCAAGGTTGTGAGAGTTGCCGAACCTCCAATGCTCTGCCACGGTACGGTTGCGGGAATCGCATCTTGGCGGCGCGGAGGCTGGCTGTGGCTTGTTAGCCTTGCGCGGGTTGTACTGCGGCCAGAAAAATTCATTGAAAACAGTGATGGCAGCTTTTCCTCCATCCGCCAAGATTGTTTCAAGAACTCGAGACGGGGGTGGGGAAGTGCCTTCGGGAACAGCCTGAAGGGATGACCCGTAACGAGCAGCGTGAGCCATGCCCTGAAGCGTAAACCACGTTGCACGTCCGATTAGGGTAGGATACAGCGTCGCATCTTTCGCCTCCAAACTACGTGCAGTGAAATCAATTGTTTGAGCATGAATCAACTTTGGCACAGTCTTCCAGCTGCAAATAGTAAGTCTGATCTGAGGCTCGACGGTGATCAAAGCACCGTCAGCGTTTGGCTGGACAAGGGCATACAACCCGTTATGAAAATTTCCGAGGGTTTCATCCTGACCACGGTCGTCAGCTTCGCTATCGACACTGCGCATTTGGGCCGGAACGGGTGCATCGGTGAATTCAACGAACTCCGTCCCATTCATGGCTAGCTCGGGGAGAGAGCGATCAGGGAAAACACTGCGCCAGATCGCTTCGGCGTTGGAAGAGTTGCTGGAGCACTGGGCAACAAACTGTACCCCTGGGACTTCTTGGAGCCCGTTTTGCAGCCCACCAATTATGCCGTAAGCGTAGCCGTCTTTCCTGTAGGTACGTCTTGCAATTCTCGAGGTCGTGTTGCCGGCAACTTGCTCTGAGTTGGAGATAAGTGAGTTTAGTCAAGAGCAGTCTCCGTTACGAGGCTCCTTACCGTTATAGTTTCCAAGTTGCATCCCCACGGTGAAAGAGAATGCCTGCAGTTTTTCATCGACAAACTGCGAACGCTCCAATGTTAAATCGTTGGGATCAGACCCACAAGGGACCCAATCTCCGAATGGAAAATGTTTGAAGAACGACTCTGGTTGAGGGAAACGGAAGGATGTGAGGTGGGCGTTCGAACATGGTCGGCATTGCATTTCCTACCTGGCTGAAGGATAGCGACGACAGATGCACTATGCAGAGCAAACGCGAGATATACAATGAGCCAACCTATCCGTTTCTTCGACCAAAAGTTCTCCTTGTCCGGAAATTTGGTGAACGCCGAGAGCTCCTTCACCCCTTGCATCCATCGCAGCTGACCTACTGTGAAACCATCCACAACAAGAAAGGAGGTGTACTGATCGCAAATACCCTGAAGGATGTAGGTAATATGCATGGTTGTGAGGGTGGACGCGAGAGCGACAAGCACGTTAGTGATCTCCGGATTCTTCCTCCCTTTCTCGGATAGCGCCCATGCTACGGGCACAACGCGGGACGCAAAGATGGCGAGAGCAATGCCCCAGCATAGCGAGATCAATCCATGAAAGAGAAGGATGAGGAGTCGGCGATCCCAGCCCGTAACAACATTTCGATCTGGTACGAAGTCACCGTTGGCAATGTCGCCTCTGGAAAGACGCGAGTTCCTGGTAGTGACGAGAGGTATTTCTTCATAACTGGTGATTACTGTTGCTTTCTGAGGGCCGAGCTCAGCCATGATGAATGTCGGAAGGAAGGAGTAGTACGCACTGGGGATTTTGGCGCCAGTCCTGGGCTCATCACAGTACCGCAGTCAATTCAATAGTGGAGCCAAACAGACCAACTTGAAAACCGGTCGAGCGCCCGTAAGATGTCTTATCGATTAGCTTTACTTAACATGCGGGACGAATGAAAGTAGCAGTCGTGGTGGTTGGAACCAGAATACCATCTTTGACCCCAATTGAATCTCTTCTGCCATCATTACGGAAGGTTGCGAGCGCCTGTGACATCTGTGTGAGTCACTTCTGTTCGTCGAGCATGCCTAGATCAAATCGCGGGATGTCGAGTGGAGCGGCAGACGCAGACATCTTTTTCTTTTCATACTGTTAAGCCACGAGTTTCAAAAGTGCGGTCGAGACCTACATAATTGTGTGACGGAAATATGAGCACATACGAAGATTCCATCCTCTCAGGCAGGCGTAGCAACCCCGGAATCCTCCTCTTTTGCCTTTTCTCTGGCTAACCGCCCTTTCCCCCGAGCAAGATCAACTTCCTTCCACCTGATCTTGGCCTCCTCCAACACCTGTAGCCCTTCATCGTACGTGTCCATGAACAGGGCTACTTCCTCCTCCCACGACGCACCATTGTCACGATGGAGAACCTCTCGGACCCCCGCGAAGAATGTCTCTAGAACGGCCAGATTGTGTATGGCGAGTATTGAGTGGGCAGACATCTCATGTGTGTGCAGGAGATGGTGCACATAGGCGCGCGTGAAAGGTGGTAGATACGTCGTCTTCTCCGGAGGTGGCGGATCTCCACTGTAAGTCTCATTATCGACCCCGTGATAGAGGCGAGAAGGAGGTTGAATCGGCGAACAGGCGGCACAGATGCAGATCGGTTTGGCGGGTTTGTCCGTTTGAGATGCCCCACGGAAGGAGTCCGCCAGAGGAGAAAAGTCATGGGCGTAGGCGAGATCGTAGATGTTGTGTCCCATCTCCACTTTCTTGCCAGAGGCTACACCGTCCCTGGCTACAGGGAATCGGAAATCAAGGGCGATACCAACGTCAGCAGCACGTTGAGCCCAATGAGCATCGAAGAGGTCGACACCGATGGATGAGATGAGGCGTAGAATCTCGTGTGGAGTTTGCGTGGAATTCACCAGTCGTGGTTTGCCTATGGGGAGCTGCTCGAGAGATGCTTTGACGAGTGGGACAACCGCTTCAGTTCGCGGTGGAGGTAACGACTGGACCACCGCATCCGATTCGGCCACATTCCTTTGCTCAGCTGCTGCGAGGGAGAGAAAGAGTGGAATGAGATCCACGGTATATCCTGCGATTGCTTGGTCTAGATGAGAGTAAGGCTTGACTGCCTCTGCTTCCGGTCCATAGAGCGTCTCCACGAGGGAATTGGAAAACGCTTTTCGTGCAGAGATGCTGGTGTTCCCAGCTAGATGGGCAAAAATAGCGAACGGGACCGGTTCCTGAGGGGAAACAGGTTTGACCAGACTGGCGATCCATGCCGTCGACCGCTCTATGCTCTTGGTAAGCCGTTTTTGGGAATAGGGTGGGTTGGTGAATGGAGTGTCAGCTAAAGCGACAACGACGTCTGGTCTGCAAGCCAGAGAATATTTTCTCCAGTCCTCAGGCGTCAGCTGAGAAATAAATTGAGCACAAAACAAGTCGAAATTCGGCATTAGTGAAGACTGAGCATACCTTCCTAACCCCACGTAAAGTCTGGACTGAGATATGCGAATTTCCATTCGTTGGCATTTCCCGACCATCGTAAGGATCTCTTGCCGTTGTTGAGAGAATATTTTGGTTGGGAGAGAACCCAAGAAAGGTGTGCAGAGGGTTTGAAGAGCCGGTTTGAAGGGTTGGTATAGGTACAGTCTGTTCAAGGCTGTGTAGTTGATGTAAGAGTCAGATCCCTAGGCGACAAACCTAGTGTTGATGAACGACGAAGAGAAAACGACAGGAAACACTTACAATGTCTCAAATGGCACGTTTGTCCATTTCAAAGCACTCGATTGAGCGTAATGATCTCTGGAGAGATGAGGCACAACTCCCCGAGATGTTACTGCCAGCAGAGTAGGTGTTTGGAGCTGAACTGAGCCACTGGGGTCAGGACGGCGTAAAATAAGAGTCCCCAAACGAGGTCCAAATCTTGGAGTCGACGGGTTTAGGAGGGTGAAGCTAAGGCTGGCTCCGGGGGCAATCGCTGACATGGTGGTTGGTGGAAGAGACTGGTCGACGAGATAAGATAACGAAATTCTTGGATCAAGATCGTGGGAAGTGATATGACGAGCGGCATCTGGCCGGCCATTCATTCAGAAAGCTGGCGGCCTGAGGTTGAGGTTCATCACATCGCTCATCGGTTAAACCTTCGATTGTGAACATGAAAAGGGTAAGGATGAGGGCAGACACGATGAGGATGAGGGCTAAGCGCTAAGCGCTCGTTCTTCGCGGCTTCTTGAAATTCTGACGCCTAGTATGAGAAGACGCCGCTGCTCTCAGATTATAGATTTCATAGACTACGTTGGTCTCGTCCAACTAGAATACCCATAACTCCTTGACCACATCGTTCACCCCCGATGCTGCCACGAGATCCACCTCATCCGTCTCTGGCCTCGTGGACGGGAACAGATCGATTTTGGCACTACCTCCAAAACCCTCCACCTCCATCGCCAACGCAGGTTCCTTCTTAATTTTCCTATCTACATCCGTATCGAAAAGCTAAAGAAGAGGTCATCGATTCATACGAGGCAAAATAGGAATTACGAGGAACTCACCGTTGCGTAACTGTGATCCAAGAAGTCCTCCATAGCGTATCCAGGCTTGGTAAACGCCTCTGAAAACACTTTACAAAGCACGCTCACAGTTGCGTGGTAATGGTTCCTATGCGAGTAGAGCTCCCAGAGCGAGCTTTCAAGGGCGTTTGTAGAGAGAGGGTTTGGTTCATCCGGGAGGAAAGGGTCTACGACGGTTTTGTCAAAATCCTGACAAACAAAAGAGAAAATTCCTCAGCTCACCTTCGAATCCGCTCTCACCGTCTCGGTGAATCATGACCATCAGCGCTGGATGCTTTTTGAGAATGTTATAGGTGAATGGTATGACCATGACGATAGCCGCAGGAGGTGCGTTGAGGGATAATCGGGAGAGGCGTTTGATGAAAGAAGCAAGGAGAGTAGCCGGAAGGTGAGTCGAGCTGAGGAAAAGTTCCGTCATCCTGAAGAACCGAGCACGGTGCTTGAGATGCAAAACATCCCGATCGAGGAATGCGTAGAGACGAGTGTAAAATGAGGGATAATCGCTGAAAATTGGGTTAGTAGAATGAAGCGAGAGCCGTAGGATTAAACTTACAGATTGTAGTCCTTCATCAAGGTGAATAGACCGTTCAAGGCCAAGAGACCCAACGAACCACCATAATCGACACACCCTGCAATCCAATCCATCACCAATACAGCTCGAGTCAAGTGAGGCAGGACACCCCGATGCATCACATTAAGCACTCTAACTGCCAAGACCTTCTTCTCCTGCTGTTCCTCCTCACTTTCCCTCCCTGTCAACGCCAGCCGCGGGAGTAAAGTAAGCCATGCGCGCGTAAACACTGCCTTGTGCGATGAGAGGGAGTGGAGAGACTGGTGAATGGTCAATTTGTGGAGACGGGATGACTTTTGTTTGGTATCTTGCGGCGCTGGTTCGTCCTCGAAGAATTTTCGCCAATCGTCCTCGACTTCTTCTTCGCCTTCCTTCGACATAGGTTCGTCATCGTCTTCATCGCCGTTTGAGCCTTTGGGCTTTGGAGGTTTTGCGCCAAACTCAGTGACCCACCATTCGTTGAGTTCCGTTTGTTCGGTGGGGAACGTCGATAGCTTTTCCAGAATCGACAAGAGGTTCTTGGAAGCAGATAGTTGGTGGATTTTCGGAGCTTTATCGAGGATGGCACTTTAATAACACGGATTCAGCTTCTAGTCAAGACGTTTTCGGCCACAGGACGTACACCGATTCCCGGAGGAAGAACCACCGAATATCATCGTGGACGCTAAACCATGTCTCGTAAAAGACATGCAGCACGTCCGAATCCAATACTCCATCACTTTCTCCGCCTATCGCTGGACAAAGAAGCAGACCAGAAGTTATTTTTCGGAAATGAGCCAGATGAAACTCTGGGTGGGGTGTAGACGAGGTTGAGGCCTGAGTTTGAGACGTTGACAGGTGTCTCTGGATAGAGAACAGGATTTGCAGAGCAGAAGTCTATTCCCAAAATTAATGTAACTCCAAGAAGCCCTATTGCAAGGACGACTCACCCTCAAGATTTTCTCCTCGTCCTTCAACAGCGCTACCAAAAAATCGGTATAAGCGTGCAGCCTCTCCCACAACCAAGCCTTCACAGCCTTTACAGCATCATCTCCAGACACGCTGAGCTTCCCGGTTAAAATTATGAGCGTGAATGTCCGATACAAGGCATAAATCCCTTTCGACACAACTTGAGGTTCATGTTGCTTCACCACGAGGTCTACGAGATCTGCAAGCTTGTTTAGCGATGAGTTTGCCTTGACCGAGCTCGTCAATGCATCTTCCAGGCCCTTGATGTCTGCTCCGATTCCACTGTCGTGTACAACCTTTCGCCGTTTCTTCTGAGGTTCTGGGAGCGAGCGTATTGAGGGCATGGTTATTTTGCAAGAAATGATCGCCGGGCCGGGCGCTTGAAAACCGATGTTTGGGGGTGCTTGTTCCGGAAGCTGAAGCTTGCAGCCGCTCCCGTCTGCTACCACCGACCATCATCCGACTTACCCATGAATCTCGGTGCTCTCACGTCAAACTCTATCGCAGCCAAGGGAGAAAACAGATACCAAAACAACAGATCTATGGTATGAACTAGGAGAACATGAGGTAATTCTACAAATGCAGCATGAATGAAAGTACATACAACGATGCTAACAACAAAATGTGAAGACGAAAGCAGAAAAAAATGCAAATTAAATGAATGTCATTGTCCGGGGAGTCTGTGGGGAAGCAAACCTCTTCTCCCCATGAGAAGAGTCATTCCTCCCTCCCATCGTCGACAAAACCTTCCCCATAAACTGGCCAATCTTGCTGGCCCGCTGTTTTTTCTTCCTCGACCGAGCGAGATCGCCCTCCGAAATCGTCGACTTGGCATCCTCAAGCGTCAAGTGTGTCGGTTCCGGAGACCAAGCCGACAGTTCCTCGTCGCAGCGGCGTTCGCTCGACCAAGTGGCATTAAAGCCTGGCATCGAGGCCTGCTTTGAGATCCTCTTTCCTGAAAGATCATCGCGCCGACTGATAATGCTGGAAGGAGGGATCATATCGGGGTACTCTGACTCCTCTCCAAAGCTAGGCAGCTTTCCTCGCGATTTGGTGTAGTGATATCTCCGACTTGCGCCCAGTGCGGGAGACATAGGCGGAGATCGAATAGACGAAGACGGCGACGAAGAGGAATACGCCGGTGTTAATCGGGCTTCTGGGACCAACTCTCCAGCGCTGTCATTGCGGAAAGGGTACAATTTGTTGCTAGACCTCAGGGATGGTGACGAGACGGCAGAAAGGGATCCTTCCGCCGCACTGGAGAAGGAGCGAAGGGGACCGTCCTGTCGCATCTTCCTGAGCTCTGATTGCTCTATTCGGGGGGTAGGCTTCGTGGAAAACCTCTTGGAGAGCAATGTTGGATGCGTAAATCGAAGGGATGGTGGAACCATGTTTGTGCTGGAGTTGTAATGCTCGTTACTCGACTCTTTCAGGTCGGTGACCGATCGCGATTTATAAAAGCCGTCGCTTTGATCGTGTCCCCTTGGATAACTATTCACGGCGCTAGGTTGTTGGTCGACCGCTGGACGAGTAATTCTCGTGCGTGTGACCCCTTGAATCGGTCGGATTGCATGTGTTGTCGGCAGGTGGTCGTCGTCGTCGAACCACGTACTGTCACTTGTCTCCTCCCCGAGTGAGACACCAGTACTGTTACCCTCCCAATTGTTCCCACTGTCCTGAGAATATCGCGAAGGCCTGACAGAAGGACGGACAAATGTCTCAGGCGATGGGTAGGGCCATTCCCCTGGTGCATTCTTGCCGGTCCTCCACTGTTCCAGCCTTTGCTCGTGATCATCCCAGCCGCTCATGTAGCAATCCACGACGTCGGTCGGCATCACCCAGGGTCCCGCGCCCTCGCTGACATCGCAGTCCGAATCGTCCTCCCAACTGCTCTCAGGGGGAGTTAACAAACCCGCTCCATGCTGTAGCGACGATCCTTCATCCCCTGAGGAATCGTAGTCAGCCTCGTGCTCCACATAAAGATGGCTCCTCCTCCTACACTTCGATCTTTCTTGGTGCGTGAGTTCCGTCTCCGAGGCAAACACAGCGCCCCGCCTCCTCTCTTGCTTTTCCCGACTATCAGCCTCCGAAGCACACACTGCGGTTCGTCTGAGAGAGGCTCCAGCTTCATCTTGATCAGACGTTCGCGGTGTGGGGTACGGATAATCCGAGTGAACTCCGGTCGCGTGTTCGTCGTGGCGAAAGTGTGGGAGATGAGGGGAACTAGGAGACGCGCCGAAGGATTGAGTTTGTGAGGGCGACTCGGGCCACCCCTCTGTTAGAAAGCGATCCATGATTTCGAGACCATATTCCAGACACGAGTTGGAGTAGGCGCTAAGTCGCGACGAAGAGGAAGAGCAAAATGTCGATGGACGCGAATCTAGGTGTAGGACTGAGGACTCCCCTCTGGCGAAATGGGAGGAGGAAGACATGGCGGTCAAGCGGAAAGATCAGGTAACGGTCGCGCAATTGAGTACGCACCCTTCTTCCATATAAGCGGACACTGTGCGAGTCTAAACATGTGGCGTAGCCAAAGTGGGAGCTTCGTGGCGATAGATTGCTGCTATAGCAAAGCCCCCTCGGAGGCATGGGGATATTTTCCAAGTCTAGTTCCACGCGGATCCGGGGTCGGAAGCACATATTCCGCCAAGCCATACTGAATCCGGCGGCTCCCTCACTGGAACCGCATCCAAAATCATCGAGAAAACACCTGAAAAGCACCCTGAGGAAAGTAAAAAATAAATTGGGCTCGCTGCTCCGCAGTTCTTGACGTTCTCCGGGAGAATTTTTAGGGAGAGAACCTTTCGCAAAGCAGTTTCGCTGCAATGTCGAACGCGTCTCTCGGTGGATTTTGCCGTGATCGGATGGGTCCGATGGGAACCATCGTGACGACATATCAAGTCCAGTCTGTTCGAGAGATCCTCGCTTCAACACGTTGGACGCCGGTGACAGCAGGTGACGGCCAGTCTCAGCGAACCCTGAAATCGCAAGCGACGCACCTGGTCAGTCGCGAAATCCTTGTGATACCAATCCCAAATGAGCTTGCCTACATGCGGACGGGGGACACAGCCCTATCGTGCACCATTTCCGACGAACGCACTCTGAACGAAATATCCGACTCCACCAGCAGATTATAATATTATCTCTGGTTCATCATACGCCTAAACCCTTGGCTCCACGGCCTATCCACGGCCCTTCTCAAACGTCAAGCGCGTGACTGTTGGACTGTTGGGTTCACACTGCGCAGTTTGCGCACCATGTGAACCAGACACGATCGATAAAAACACATAAAGGGGTCTAGTTCGACAGGGATGAGTCCAAGCGTGTCGAGAAAATATAAAATATACAGCCCGCTTACCGTCCAAAAGCAACCATTTCTTAGACAACCACAGACAACCACTGACAGCCATCTCAACGACCGAAGCGAGGCGGCGAGGCAAGGCGAGATTTCGCGAAAGCCAAGCGAGAGAGTCTATGTACATCCTCGATCAACTGTGGGAATGTTGGGCAAGCTGCCGGCCGATGCCGTGGGAAATGATTCCACGGCTGCTGGAATCGGCAATCTCAGCCCTTTCGCCAGTCGTCCATTACATCGTGAACTAGAGGACAATGTCGGGATATGGGGCGCCCCCAGTGGTCCCCACCCAATTTCAGATTGTCAAGTGAGTCTTTCTTTTGGTTTACAAGTCTCATCTTCGATGATTAACCCTTGCTATAGCACAGGCAAGATTGATCAGGACTGGCAACGCAAGTTCACCATAATCTGGGCCTCCGTGCTTGCATTCTCTGTTGTGATCTCTCTACCCCTGCTGGTCAGAGCTCTACGCAGAGGAACCGCGCTCAAAGGTCTCCTTGGAATCTCGGAAGTATGGGATCGCAACCCACAGTACCGTGGCATCAAACCGTCAACCTCCCTGAGGCGAGACGGTCAATCCCAACCCAGGACGATTGAGGCTGCACTGAACAGAGTAGTTTCGCCTCTCTGGTGGCGCATTCCTGGCCTCAGCCTGAACGTAGGCCAAGGTACCTCAGAATCTCTTCCAATAATGAGTGTCAGGACATTCCTCTAATACCTCTTACAGTACTCCTCGTTGTAGCGTACCTTGTGGTGGTCCTCATTTGCATTACCACGGATGCCACGTTAATCAAGAATGCGAACAGGGCAGGTTGGTAACCTATTCATGCACCGTTCGACCTGCCCACTAACTTGCCATCACAGGTTACATAGCCCTCGCCCAGCTGCCAATCGTCTTCTTATTTGCTGCCAAGAACTCTGTGCTTTCCCTTTTGTTAGGTCCAGGTAACGGATACGAAAAGTTGAACTTCATTCACAAGTGGTCTGGCCGCTCCATTTTCATTGCCTCCCTTCTTCATGGCGCTCTCTGGATCAGAGACCACCTCGAAATTCAGGAAGCCATCCTTGGAGAAGTCAAGGAGACCACGGGCGTCGCAGCGTTTGGTATACTCTGTGTCCTCGTTCTCACTTCGATCCTGCCCGTTAGACGCTACTTTTACCAAGCCTTCTATATCATTCAGTGAGTTCAAACTTGGAAAGACTCGCACTCTTCCCCCTAATGACGGATCAATCTAGCTTCCTGGCATACGTTTCTTTCTTCATCACCCTTTGCTATCACACACCATACGCCACCCCATGGATATTCCCCCCTCTGGCATTCTACGGACTCGATATCCTGCTGCGAATGATTCGTTTGAGGATCAAGGATGCGGTCCTTGTCCCCGTGAATTCACAAATGACCTTGGTGAGCTACAAACTCTTCCCTACATCCTACACCATTTCTCAACAGGTCCCCGTTCTCTAGATTCACGTACCAGACTGCACAGACGGGTGGACTGCGGGTCAATTCATCCGTCTTCGCGTCTTCTTGTCCGGAAGGGTCTTCGAATCCCACCCTCTCTCCATTTTCACCGCTCCCCCGGAAATCTCTTGTGTCACATCCCTTCCTCAAGGTGTCAACCTTGGCGCCAGGGTGATGGGTGATTGGACCAAGGCTATCAATGCTTACGCTGCTCAGACCGTTGAGGAACTTCGGAAGATCGACGAGACAGAGGCTTGCCCTGAAAACGAGAAGGAAAAAGGCGCCCAAACCTTCACCATGGAGGCGACGACCTCCAAGCGTACCGCTGCGCTTCCCGAGGTTCCGGTGCAGGTCATGATCGATGGTCCTTACGGTGGCTGTAGCGTTGATCTTGGAAGATACGAAACCGTTCTCCTTTTCGCTGGTGGCTCAGGTGCTACCTTTACCCTCGGTCTCTTGGACGACATCGTTGGGCGCTGTGTGAAACGAAGCAGGGAGGGTGGCGAGGTAACTAAGCGCATCGAATTCGCTTGGTGTGTGAGGTCTTTTGGTACGTCACTACTCCTGGAACTGTAACACACTCTAACCGGGCGTTTTTTCCAGGTGCTATTGACTGGTTCGCCCCAGCTCTGATGGATATTGCTACGTTGGCAGCATCTTCCGACCTAAGCCTCCACATTTCCGTCTACGTGACCTGCCTTTGCAACCCTGAAGCCATACCCCCCATTCCCAACTGTGACGTGACGATCGTCCGACCTTCCATCTACAAGGTCCTTCTTGACATCGTCACCCCACCCGAAGCTTTGGACATGGAAAGAGCCTCAAGCTCGTCAGAGTCCGAAGCTATCATGGTCACTCCACGAGCCCCAGCCATCCACGACGCCAAGCATAAGCGCCCTAGCACCGCGACTACCCAACAGTCCTCGTCGGTTGCCACCGTGGACTCCGAGGCTTTCGAGCCTAGCGTTCGCAATAGGTTGCCTTGGGTGGGCACCGGTGGAGGGTTGGCTGTATGTGCCAGCGGACCTGAGAATCTAACGAGGGAAGCTGCGAATGCTTTAGCAAGATTGCAGCTCTCCAAGGCTGCTGGGGACGTTGGGATCGTCGGGCTGCACACTGAGGTGTTCGCTCTGTGAACCACCCCCAGGGGAATGCTAAATCAACAAATCTTTGTCTAATCTGTGTATATTAGTATACAATCTGTCTCTCGAACTACCGATGCAAGTACTTTCATTCGAGAGGACGCCTTGCCTTATTTCGATTAAGGTAGGCCTTTCATGAGCCGAACCAGTTTCGCTCGAAAACCATCGTGCCCTGCTTCTTCGAGGGGCATCTCAAGTTCGTGAATAGCGCTCGCATGCGCTGCCGACATCGGACCACTAGGAAACCCGATATCGTTTTCTTGGAGCGCAAGCTTAAGCTTTTGCTCCATGGCTTTAACTCAATGCTTCCTACCGCCGCTAGGACACCACTGAACCATTCCATCGGGAGTCAGCTTCCGACCTCTGTGAAAGCTTGAAGAGAATGCCTCACCATTGCGTCACGAAAAGATGCTTGAGTCTTGTCTATGGGATCCATATAATCGCTGCGGATACCCACAAGATCTGGCTTCCACGCAAGCCTAAGGTCAAAGTTCAGGACTGAAGGAGGCAGAGTTATGGGTTTGGCCGACTCGTGGTTCTCGAGAGCGTTTCGGAGATGATGTTGCCAACAATCTCTTGAATATATCACCGCGACCATTTCCGACCCAATTTCGTTGGCGAGTCCTTTCCTAATATTCAAGAAGCACACTGAAGTGAGGTCGATGCGTGTCTCATTTCTAGATTGGTCACGACAATGGCGTGCATATCACATAGTATAATTTGAGTGGCCCCAGGTTGTAGTGATAGGAGATCGTCGAAAAAGGAAGTGGATAGAGGTACAGAGTACGTGTGTCGTGTCTCCATGATGCAATGAAGAAGGCGTTTCAGCAATTGAATATCTATGTCGGATGGATGGAGGATTGCGGCGTAGAGAGCATCGAGCTCTGCGAATGGGTTGGTAGTAGTGGGGGTTGAGGGGGATGCCAGAACATGACTGAGCAATTGGACGGGGTTTTGTCGAGGGTTATCGATATACTTGATAATTGTCGCGGGGTAGACAAAGATGCCTTTCCAATCAAAGCATTCGGGATCTCTTCCACAGGCCAATTCGATGGGATAAATTCTCTCGCTGGGTGCGTTTCCCGAATTCTGGCAAATTCATCGCAAAAATAATTGCGAATATCGAGTGTTCCATCGTAGTCTTCAAGGTGAATGATTTTGGTGAGTCGTTTGAATTCATCAGTGCTGAATTTCGTATATCGTACTCGGGCCGACTGGCAATGATTATTCGGAAGGAATGCGGGGAGGCGGTGGCCAGGGAAAGAAGAATGTCAAGAAGGTTTCGATGTTCCGTTGCCATCCTACATTCACCAAGGCCATCGACAACTATGATGGTCCTTTGAAATTTGGGTATGCATCTGGCAGGATTGAGGATCAAAAATCTAGTTTGCGTCTTCAACGACTCTTTGAAATGGTGGGATTATCGGAGGTGCTCTGAAGGATGAAAGGTTTGAGCTCGGGGATGCTTGAGGCTAACTGGTGAACAATGGTGGCGACGAAGGGAAGTTCGCTGTCCAGGCAGACTCTCGTTGAGAAGAAGTATGCCGCCGCGAAACAGTCAACGGCGCCCACGCATTGAGTTACTACCTCCCTCATTATACAGGTCTTCCCACCGCCTGCAGGACCTTGGAATCACAACATCGATGTCGCTTGTTCATCGGCCACCCAGCCCATGATGTAATTTGTTTTCGGGTCCCAGGTTTACACTTTGGCGCGTACGAAGAGGTGTTTGATGTGTGAGTTGCTTCGATCGCCCTAGCATTATCAAGTGCATCCATTCGACCATCGATGGAGGGGATCGTGCGATATTGAAACCGATATTCAAGTGGTGAGCGTTGCTGAAGAACTGGGTCGCCATGGCGAGTCGGTGGCAAGAATCCCAAGCGACGTCTGTGGGCTTCGAGGACGTCGGCAAGAGGGGCCAGTGGGCGCTAATTAGTTGGAGCAAGGTTAGCGTGTGATCTCGGTTGCACCGCCTTACATACGCCTTCGATGTAAACAGAGAGATTACTCCAAGGAAAGACGGGGAATCGAGAGCAGAGATAGCGAGGAACATGATAGCTATGCGGAGTAGTCTAATCGTGGAAGAACGAGAAGTCCGAGCAGTGAATGATAAGATAGCGACGTGTGATCCTGGTAGTGCAGAATTAAATGTACAGATACGATGAAGAGGTGCAAACGAGTGTGGCGAGCTTGTTGGAGCTTGTAGATCAGCAACAGGATATCTTCTAAATGAACGTCGGGTATAAATAATGGGTAGAAGAGAAAAGGGAAATAAATCTAGAGCGGTTAGCATTGCACATAACCGTATAGTGAATCGAGCAGTGAACATGACCCGGATTCGAAAGAGCCGTTGGGGGATGTCCGGGATCACTTTTTCAAATGGACGTCCTCGTCATCGTCATCGACGTCTTCCTCTCTTCGAGGATCGTCGAAGAGGTAAGGGAGTGGAACCTCCCGTGTAACACGATACTGATCCATGTTACCAAGGTGCTCGTTTTCCAGACGATCTGGTGAAAGGGAGACGATCAGTTCAATGTCCTGCTATAGTGACCCGTGGAGCACTCACAGAAGTTCCACAGCCACCGTCTCAACACCTCCAGCACAGCGACAATGAATGATCGAGTTAGCATGTCAGGCCCCTTTTGGGGAATGTAGATGACCCAAGTGAAGCGGAGCAAGATGTTCATTGCAATAGCAGCATAATAGAACTATACGTTTCCTTGAGAACCCGTCCCCAGATCAGTCGTTAGACGACTCACCGGAATATAATTTGAATACACCAATTCAGGTCGAAGCAAAGCATGCGGTGAATGGATTTTGAGCACCGACCAGTCCATGAGGAAGTCCTAAGAGATGAAATCAGAGGTTGATCCAGCGGTGAATCACGGCGTCGATAGTCGCTCACCCAAGTGCATGCATAGAAGGTATAGATGGTGCTAACGATACACCAGAACGCAAATAGCGCACCGGACCGTTCGGCGCCATAATGTCTCCAAATGTAAAGGAACAGATTGCTAACAATCCCGGCACCGTACTTGCCACCCTGATTAGCAAGACATAGCATGAGCGATGGCACTATTATGGCGTAAGATGGCAGGAGCAACGCACGTTAATTAAATGGGTCATGAGTCCAGAGTCGTGGAAACGCTTGAAGCTCTGTATCAAACGCAGCACAAACGGTAGAACCGCTAGTACAAAGGCGGCAGGCCAATATTTTGAAGTCGTACCGCAATGGGATCGCCAATTGGGAGAAAACCCATCAGTATAGACGCATCCCATAAACCAGAGGTTCGAAAGCGTATAAACCAAGCTGCAAAACTGGTCGCTATTCAGAAGTTCAGACGCGATCCTGAGCTCAATAGCAAATGTCAAACTCACCCGAGCCAGAAATCTGTAAACTGTGATGAGGACGAAATGCCTTGATCAACAAATGTCCTCACAGTCATTAGGGTCCCTAAAATCTGCTTACCTCGACACGACGCATTCCTGACAAGAACAACCTCGCGATTACTCGCATCAGCCAGAACCTGGTATGATGGAAAAGGATCGGGAAAGGATTAAGCATGATGAGTCCTGTGCCGCCCAGCCATACGAGAGGCCAAAGTGTTGGGGACACTAGTGGAGCGCCGATACGCGCAAATGAAAGCCAAAAGCAATACGCTAGGCCTGCTAGCAGTAGACTCGGCATCTGCACATACAACAGCGTTAAAATGGTGCATTGGCGACAAAGAAAGCGGAATAAACTCTAACAACGCACCTCGAAGTACTCCCGGAAGTCCATCGCATTCGTGGTATTCAGCTCTGCGTGCGGAGTGTAAGAAGGGTCCATGGAACGACAGCAGAGAAAGCTCACCAAAAATGAAGATGTAGTTAATCCGTGAATGGGCCCAGACCAGGACGTTTAGCCCAACAAGCGCCGCAAAGAAAGTTGGGATGAAGAGGGTTGAATAGACAACCATGAGCGCGGGCCATGCTGGAATTTCCCGCTGAGTATCATCTTGGAAAGCTATACAAGGAGTCAAGTCCAGGTTCACAAGGAAGGCGAGGGAAAGGCGAACCATTGACAAAGCCGGATATTAGCGCGGGAATGGCTAGACCTAGGAGAATACCAGAGCGGAATGTGCTAAAATGGTGGCTCTTGATGTGAGCTCCTCCTCGGAGTCGCTTCAAAGCTTTCTTTTTGTTCCCTTTGACTTTACGACATGATCATGTCAGGCTATTTTGATAGCGCTTGGAAAGGAGAGCACGAACCGAATGTATTCGCGTACATTTCTTCCATCTCCTTCATCATCTTGGTAATGACCTTGTCTGACGCAAAAGCGCTTTTTTCGATCTATAAATATGATGAGCGGGGAATTCAATCGAAGAGATACAAGACGCACCTTTTCCACCATATATTGGTTCTGAATTGGGATCCTCGTCACCTTTTCAAACTTCTTCAAAGCTTTTCGAAAACCTGTGATATTCAGAATCTGACGACCGGAATTGTCAATGGCAAGCTAGCGATTTGACGCCAGTTGGCAACTCACTCGATAATTATGCAGCAGCTCGAGACCCCGGTAGTGTTCAATAACGGCCTTCTTGAGTTTACGCTTGGCGTAAAGATAGGTGTCCGGGTCTGTCGAAAAGGTTGGGGTTGAAAGCTGCTCTTCAATCCCTGGGGACGGATCATCGCTCGTTCCAGACTGATCTTCTTTGTCCTCCTCAATGGGCGATTCATTGGAAGATGTCGAGCTGACTCTTTGCCCAATAGATTTTGGCGGGGTCAAGAATCCCAAGGCAGGCCGTTTGCGAGGCCCAGATCCAATAGTGCTTTTCGTACTCTTACACTCTGAGGCGCTCATGGTGCGAGTTATCTTGAGATTGCGTTTTTTCGCTCTCAAAGAGGCAAATGCCGCGCCCCACGGAACTTTTGTATGCCCTTGCTATTTCCCCATCGTAAGCTCCGGATGTTACGTACGAGCGAGGGAAAGAGTACCACTAACCAAGAAAATTTTACGGTGCTCTGTGAGTTCCTGAAGCTGGGTTTCCAGCATCTTGGCCCTCGCGAGCGCCTCTGTCTCCCTACTGAGATAAAAAGATTCCACCTTTTCAAGCTGCGCGTCAAGCATAGTGAAAAAGGCGTTTTCCTGCGGGGAAAGTTGCACAAGAACATCATTCAAGGGTAGCGCTGCAAGCGGGTTGGTGGGTTTCCCAGAGACGCCTCCGACTATTTGGGGATCAAGGGCCAACGTCAGTTCAAGAAAAGCCATTTGAAAGGAGCCCAGGGAAACGCACGACGACTCGATAGACTCTTCGGTTGGCGATGGAACGAGGTCCGTCCAAGAATAGATGGTCTCCTGCCACCTGATGTCGACCCTTCGAGAGCCGAAGAAAACGCCTGGTCCATGCTTTTCGATGTAGTCCGCCTTGAGAAGGGGCCCCTCTTTTCTCCTATGGACCCATGGTCCCCATTGCTCACAACGTCAGTTGAAGATACCCTTGGAGTCTCGGGCGGGGTTTCTGTGTCGTTGGGGGATTCATCTGGCGAGGAGGACGAATAGATACCCTGCTCGGCCTTGCGAATGGCAGTTATTCGCTTCTTGAGTCCTCGATAGTCTCTGGGGGAACAATGGAAGTTCCGTTAAAGGACTAGAGCAGGTACAGAGAATGCAAAGGACTCACATGTATGCCTTCTTCCACTCTGGCGTCTGCAGTTCATACCAAGCGTCAGAACGCAAGGTCCAGGATTAGCTTAAAAATCGCGTGCCTGGGTATCCCTGAGGTATCTAAATAGGCACAGAGTCAGACGGTCAGTTCTGTAGAAGACTATGCTTGCTACTCACTGAGCAAACTTCATTCTTAAAAAAATACACTGGAAAGAAGAAGAAAGAAGACAAGAGGCATGAGGGCGAGAGCGTCCAGGAACCGAATCATCAATGACGCCAGGATGTTTGCTATCAAGGCCTCTAGTAAATACTTCTTGATTGCCTTTGGACAGCTTCGCACTCAATTCGGACCCGCAAAGCTCTCGAGCTCATTGCAGCCGATCTGAACATCTTCTAAGAAGTGCTGTCTGCTAGTAGATCACCGTAGGCGTAGATTGTTGGCGAAGGTATCGTGGGGAACCAACAAACTACGGCCAACACTGTCCGAGTTGTTCCCGTGCAGACTCTTGCGTTGCGTAAAAAATACACTCAGGCCGATTTTCCATGGTTGAGCCTAGTAGGACGCTTTGATGGCTATAATGAGGAGTGGGAAACGTCAAGAAGGTTCGGGAGAAGAAACGACGAATTATGAGAGAGCGAACAGAGTTAACAGCAGAGTGCGAGGCAAGCGCACCGGTACCACATAAGTCCGATTGGAGGTTGTAACGGTGCACTTTAGAAAACAAAAAGCTCATTCACAAATATCAGACCTTGTAGCGTCCTTCCCAATAGTCGTACAAGAATTCTTTCGGGTCAGTCCATGCCGCACACAGTGCTCATTTAGTAAATGTTACAAAAGAATGGTAATGCCGTCAAAATCATCATCATACTTATTCGCTCTCCTACACCCAAGATCACAATCCATAAACCACCACCTGGCTTGGCGCAGACACCTCCCACGCTAACGACAGATCCACCTTCTGCTGGGACGCCAACCCACTGAACATCCAAGCGATTTGTCCGTCCCTACCCAAATGCCACCCAGAACCATCAACATCATTAGCACCCTCCCACTGCGCTGTAATCCCCGAAGCGACCTTGACAGGAGTCGCAACCTTGGCAGCGTGCTTCCTAGCCGACGAAGAATCGCTCCCAAGTACCGGTGAGGTCAATCCAGAGCCTGTGGTGACACCATAGCTACTCCCGATCTGATTTTGGGACGGTAAAGTCAGAGCAGGAGTGATAAGCTTGACGCCGATCTGCGCGTCCTGTGAGACAGGGATGTGGTCGAGGACCTTGAGGTTCTTGACCGAAATAGGTTTGCTGTTGTAAACGGTGATCCTTTGGCTGAAGGTCGTCGATGATATCTTGCTTATCAGACCTGACTCTGACGCTTGTTTGATGAGAGGATGGTACGTGACTCGAATCGCAGGGTCGACACTTTCGAAACGTAAATATGCTGAGTTTTTTCGACGATATGGAACGGCTTCACATACCCGAGAGGACAAGTGAAGCTCTCCTGTGGGCTGACGAGAGGGAGCTGGGATTTCGCAGCATAACTGCCATCCACATACACGTTCGTTGAACCCCTGAGTAGCGTGTATTCAGACGAGTTCTTGATGGTAGCCTATCAAATGACGATTAGTAAACCTACGAACGAGTCGTAGAACTCGCTGACCGTTATATGAACTTTTTCGCTGACGCAAGGAACTGCGAACCAAGACAACTTTGCTTCAGGGACAAGCCTCACAATCGTCACATAATGCTGCCTTCCGTCAGCCGTGATAGTGGTGACTCCGGGGACCTTGAACGACACATTGACACCCTGTTGAGATGTAACATGTGCTGAGATCTCGTTGAAACGAGGCGAGGGCCTGTAAGCACAGGCATAGCTGCTGGAGGAGTCAGAACTCCTACTCCTACTAGGCCTAGAGGTTCGAGAGGTAGATCTGGATCTAGAGCGCGAGCGTCGGTGCCTGCGGGATGCGCGAGTGACCTCGTTGGGAAAGAGCTGTTTATTCCTGTCCGTGCTGGAAACAGTCCAAGCCGCCAATTTGGGAAGCTCGAGCCCAATCGTTGGAGTGGAGGTGGCTAGAGTGATCGGGACGTCCTTCCAATCCTATTCGACATGAGAGTGAGCGCTACTACAGCCTATCAAGCATGAAAGAAAATCTCACCTCCCCCGAGTCCTGCCAGATTGCAGCCTTGTAGAGTAGCTCCACAGGCGACTCCTTCGTTTCTGTGTTGACACGGACCTCATAGGATGGAGTCCAGCCCGCGTCAGATACGGCTATAAGGCGATCAATCGTGATATCGGACACAATGTCAGAAAACAAGTGCATACCATAGACCACAAGGATCTCCACCTTGTCACCGGATGAGGTGAACATACTGATCGTAACCGTCATGCAGCAACCTAGCCAGCTCTTCTCCTGTTCATTCAGAGACGAACGTTCCTTTGTAATCTCTTCTTTAACTCGCTTGAGTTCCTCTTGAGCCTTGGCCTTCTTCTCGTCATACTTCTCGAATGCACTGTGATAGCTGTCGATAGTGGGCATCAACCCATCAGCATCGACGACATTCAGATTAAGGCTTTCAATGTAGACTCCTAGACCATATAGCGCGGATCCGAAGCGTGCCAATTCTCTATTGAGGGCTTCCTCCTTCTTGAGGAGTTCTTCTAGTTTCGGTGAAGTTGGAGTGGGCCTCGAGCGTGCAGATTCGAGTAAGGTGGTAACATTCTGGATCGTGGCATTTCCACGACCATCGATTCTGGATCCAGATCTCAGTGAGGGGAAGAATGTGTCCACCAGGGAGTGGAGCGTACCTGAGGGACCGCTCGTCCAAATCGCTTGGAAGGCCAGTGATAGTAACGTCTGTGAGCCCGGGAGGGAGCTTCAATCTATAGATCCTGGAGACCTCTGCACGCTGTCCATATAAATTGACACCGATAATCTTGCTATCAGTCCGAGAGTCAAGTTTTATCTGAGCGCGAGGATAGGACGGGGGTTGTCCAGAGGAGTTGGCAGGCATGTTTGGAAAACAATGAGTAAAGAATCACTCCCGCTCAGCAGGTTAATAAAGCAGTCTATTGACTCGGGAACCCGCATCGTATCTGGGAATCCTCCGAAGTGACGGTATTGCCAGAGCTCGAGAACAAAGAGGCTGCCTCATGACATGGTTCGAAAAGAGCAAGGACTCGGGAACCTGTCTGGAAAGATGGAAGAAAAAACGGAGAAGGGTCAAGTGAGCAAAAGGATGCGAAACCTAGAATCCCTCATCAGAAGGGCCAATGTTCTTTCACGTAAAGACGAAGGGATCGGTGTGGATGGTTCATGGTCAAGAGGCAAGCGGAGAGCGAGCGCAGCGGAGCGGCGACTCTTCGGCACGGAGTGATGGATCATCAGTGGCTGTACAATTGATAATGGGTGTGACGTGTCGGAATTGAAATGATGAACTGCTGCAACGTCGAGCCTTGAGGAGAGCCAGCACATCTCCATCGCCCCCACCTCGTATTCTGCTGTGAGTCTTGTCAATTTCAATTGCAAAAGTCATATACTAACAAAAATGTAGTCTTGTATCACCTTAGATTACATTTCTCGTCATGGAACAGCAGCTCAAAGCACCGCCAGACGTAAAGAAAGTCGCCGACTTCCTTCGTGGAGGGGGCGCAGGGCTCAAAATCAGAGTTGGCGCTCTCAACGGCAAGCGGGTAGACTATTTCAAAGGTGCAGTCTACTATATTTCTTCACTGTTTCAACGATTCTGACCACAGCACGACCCTGCAGGCAAATCCGCCATTAAAGCCTTGCTTTCCCCAGCCTATGCCAAGCTCAAGGGTGTACCCAAGATCACAACCGAAGAAGAAGCCACCACAATCCTCCAAGCCGTCAACGCATTTGCCTTCTACCTCCGTGTCCAGCGCGGTCAACCCACCGGCTCGTCATCATCCTCACCGAAAGCTCTCCAAATCATCCCAGAACAACTCTTCGCTCCGAAAGAATACTACGCCTGGTTCTATGAAGGCTCCCAATGGACCACATACGCTGGCGGTGTTCTTATGATTGTCATCCTCCTCGCCGGTGTCATGTTCCCGCTCTGGCCGCCCATCATGCGGTTGGGTGTGTGGTATCTGAGTATTGGCATGCTGGGTTTGATTGGTTTGTTCTTCGGTATCGCAATTGTGCGGTTAATCTTTTATATCATCACCGTCGTCGTCGCCAGTCCCGGTATTTGGATATTCCCTCAACTATTCGCTGATGTGGGCTTCGTGAGTACCTTCTTACCTGCTGTTTTGATGGCGCGTGGCCTCTGACACTGGCTGGCGGTCCTAGGTCGATTCATTCATTCCTCTATGGGAGTGGGACCTTCCCAAGAAGAAGTCGAAGAAGAAAAAGTCGGAAAAGAAGGAAAAGTCATCTTCCAAAGGCAAGTCCAAGGCGGAACCCGCCTCAACACAGAACGGCGGTGCTTTCATCGAAGAAGTTGAGGACGACGACGCACCTGCTCCATCAAGACCACGTCGTGGTGGTGCTCTCATCGAGGAGGTCGAGGACGATGAGTAGATGCTTGGTTTCATTCCACATACCCTGCGACATCGATCTATATTCCAACCAAAAGTACCTTCCTTCGTACTAAAATACTTTTGGTGTTTTTGACTATCTTAATTTATTTGTTCCCCCCATGTGCAAGGTTGGACTTGTCAAAAGCGTTTTATCATGGACAGGTGAGCGAGAATGCAAGCAATTTACCCAGCGTGGGCTGCAATCCATAAATCATGACCGGAAAGGAGCTTCGTGTGTGCGTGTAGAAATAAGAGAGGGGAAATATCTAGACGTAGCCCAGAGACCGTGAAGTGCGACTAATAGAAGAAATAAATCATGAACAGAAGATAGAAACTAAGTGAGCGCAACGCGAGAGTAACAGGAAGGCAAAAAACTCAAGTAGCACCCCGAGCTTGTGCCAAATCATATCTAACCTTATTCCCCCACTCAATTCCGCCATCCCTGCCCTGATGACCTTCAACACGCGCAGCCAACAACGACACGTTATCCGTCGCGTCAAACTGGTAACGATACTGGAATTTTCCGATGACAAAACACGCGATGAGGAGGCTGAGGGAGGCAAGGTTGATGAGAGTCATGGGTAAGAGGAGGCCTGCCTGCGTCCAGGCATTGCTGATATACCACCCCCTCACGGAGTACGTTACTGAGCCTGTGATGTTGCGGAGGCACGTCTGTGGTGGGTTCTCGCCGAGGGAGTAGATCAAGCGCGAATAAGTCGCCTGTTGGGTAGGTGGGCCAATTAGTGACGAGATCTGTGGGTATGAATCGTCGGAGATGGTGGGAGCGTGCTTACTTCGTATTCCAAGACCCCTTGAAGCATTGCAGCGTATAGTTCCAGATACTTCGGATGGGTTTCGAATGTCGAAAGGTTGAGGCTCTTCGCAGCTAAAGAGAACACGGACTCGGCCACCAGGTTCGCGGAAAGGTTCTGCGCCTCCCAAATAAGCGCGCCTAAACCGATGAGCCCTCCTTCAACATACCGGGCAAAGGTAGCCCGTGGAGAGGATTGAGTATCAAGACTCAGCTCAGGCTTCGCAACAAAGTAGCCTGCAAGCGACAGATAGTCCACCGAGTACATCTGGGCGCGCATCGGTGACACCTTGCAAGTGATGTTCCCGATGGACGTCGCATAGTTCGCCCGACCTCTAAGATAGATGAGATATGTAGGGTCGAGCGTGCCAGGCGGGGGCGGCTGCTTGCAAGCCCAGTATGTGAGAGTGTTGTCCGTGTTCAGAGTGGGGAAGTCGACTATATTCTCTAGAACATCAACCAATCCTGCTGCAGGGTCACAGGAACCCTTCGCAGCCAGCATTCGCGGCCCAGCACCTTCGATAGCGCTATATCGAATGGGACTGGAAGTATCGTAATTGCAGCTGACGGTGCTCTCCAGTCCTTGTTGGACGAGGCTATAGTTGTATGACACCATTTGCCGGCGGATGGATGGGTTCGTGAACGGATTGAACGTAGCGTTGAGCGAATCGAAGGCTGGAACGCCGTCGGGGCCATTGGGAAGAACACCCTTCACGGAACCAAGAAATCGAATGGCACCTTCTGCACCGAGCTGCCCCAAAGCGCTCGTCTCATTCTTGATTCCGATAACCGACAGCATCTGTCCGGGTCATGGCATGGGGCCGTAAGTTCTGAGAACCGGAGCTCCTGGACCAGACTCACGTTGGCTCTCCCGGAATCAAGCACATCCAGGATTTGGTTCTCTCCGAGACAGGTGGTGTACTGGGTTCCCCGAAAACTCTAGATAGACCAGTCAGATCGGCATTAATGATCCTAGCCAATACTTCCATACCTTCCAATCGCAATTGTTCTGTACTCTGTTTGTTTCCAACCACGTTAAGCAGGCTGCATCTTCTGAAAAGAAATCCAACTCCGTTCCACTGAGCTTTTCAGTCTTGTTGAATTCCGCAGGGGTGATCAGACCGGCTGTCCCCGAAGGTATCAAGCTCAAGCCCACGAGGTACGACACCAGCAACAGAAACAACGCAACTCGACCTCCCCCTTTTGTGACCTGTCTCCACTGCCCGATGCCCCACACCAAACTTGCATGGCGAAACGCAAGCAGCGCGGAAGCACCGAACACAGTGACACTCCTGCTGTTAGCGAGAGCAATCTTCTCCTGGCCGAACCTCACCACAATCTTACCAAGTAGGAAGGTCGCAGCAAGGCGGTTGGCGGTGCCTAGGATGGTCACGACGATGGCAATTTCGTGCGGATAGTTGGGGTAACTTTCCGCAAGTCGCCCATACATCTGGATGCCATCATTGCCCTTGATGATGCCGAAAACGACCCAAGGCCAGAGAACCATGAAAACAACGGCAACGAGGAGGAAGAGATCGTTTCTGATACGTTCCGCGCGAGTGGACCGATCCGGGGGGTTGGCGACATCGTAATTCTCCTCCTCAGGAGGAACATCTTGGACAACCTCGACCTTTGAGGGTGCTTCTCCGCTGGCCTTGGCCTTCAAGGTCAAGTTGTCGCCGTTATCGGAGCCAACCACGGTCAAGGAGGTAGACGGAGCACGGCTTGTACGAGGACGCTGTGGGAACTCTGCAGAGAACGGTTGGTCAAGGGAAGACCCAGTCATGGTTTGGGGAGACAGCCTGTAGGGAGGGGCAAGAAAGGGAAGCCAGAGTCCCCAGTCGAGGGTTGGGGGGATATTGAGAAATTGTAGGCACTAGGGTACTGGTGTATTTTTAGCACCTCGAACAAGAGGAATGCAGGTGCCCGTATTTCATTTGGAGGTCGCTTTGGACTTTTCCGCACGCCCCCCATGAGGAGGGTCGAAATGCAGGTTGGATCGGACATGAAGGAGCAGATGGGCGTCTCCGAAGCGCTGGGTTGGCAATGAACAGAGCGAACCCGCGAGGCAAGCGGAAAGTCTGTTGACAAGTGGAGCCTGTGATAGGCGCCCCCCCCGCCAATGTCCTGCAAGTCAAACAAACACAAAGCGTTCCTGACCGTCGCATTTGACTCCAAGGACCAACACACGCATTCAAGTTGAGGCCTTCAACTACAACCGCTTTCGAATCCGCTCAATCATCGATGAGATCCTTCAAATTCTGGGAGGATCCGGGCTTGTACATGGCGACTTACGTGCTAACAACGTTATGATCGACCAGGAGGCATTGGAGCAAGGCGAGGTCAGCCTGAAAGTGGTGGATGTCGCTGAAGTTGGCGCGTTTTACCCTGGAACAATGCCCGATACAGAAGAATTGTCGATTATGATACGTGGGTTGTGGACAGACGATGCATCATTTAACCTTTCAGTGTCTTGGTTGGTTTCCTGGTCTGTCTATGCACACCCCTTCAAGTACTGTCACCTCATGGATATATATACACTAATACACGCCCTGCGTGGTATGTACAATAAACTCAGGTTCTGCGGTAAGTAATGAAATAGATCTCGAAAAACTACCAAGTACTCAGTACTAAATCGCAAAGATCATAGGCAAGCGAGAGAGGAACCGAAATGATATACAAAACATAACCAATACAAATCGCTGTCGCAGTATATCTGACTCTGTCCCCCCATCTAATCTCACCATGCGGCCCTATAGCCCCACCGTCGACATGTGCGGTTAACAAGGACATGTTATCTGTTGCGTCGAAATTGCGTTCATACCGGAATTTCCCAATGGCAAAACACGCAATCAGAAGGCTGAGGGTGGCGAGGTTTATGAAGGTCATGGGTAGGAGGAGCCCAGCTTGGGTAAAAGAATCGCTGATATACCAGCCCCTCACGGAGTACGTGACTGAGCCTTCGATGTTGCGAAGGCATGAATCTGGTGGATTCGAACCGAGTGAGTAGATCAAGCGTGAATAAGTGGCCTGGTAAAGCAGTCGGTCAGTCAGTGACCATCTTCCAGGAATGTTACGAGGGCGCGCTTACCTCGTACTCCAACACTCCCTGAAGCATGGCCTCGTACAACTCTAGATACTTGGGGTTGCGTTCAAAGGTAGATAGATCGAGGTACTTCGCGGCTAGCGAAAACACGGTTTCCGCGACAATATTGGAGGCCCAATTTTGGCCCTCCCAGATAAGGCCCCCCAAGCCCGCCAGTCCGTGTTCGATGTACAGCGCGAAGGTAGCTCGTTGAGATTCAGTAGGAGGGTCACTCGCTGGATTGGCGACAAAGTATCCTGGAAGCGATAGATAATTCACGGAGAATATCCTCGAGCGCATTGGGGACACTGTACAAGTGATGTTCCCAATAGACGCCTCGTAGTACATCCTACCCCTTAGGTAGATGACATAGGTAGGGTCAAGGGCGCCTGGCTGAGGGCGTTGCTTGCAAGCCCAGTAGGTGAGGGTGTTGTTCACGTTCAGCGTTGGGTACTCGTTGGTGTTCTCCAAAACATCTTCCAACCCGGCTGCAGGGTCGCAGGATCCCGACGTGCCGATGATCAGGGTTGAAGTTGTTTCGATGGCATTATATCGAATAGGGCTTGCGGTATCGTAGATGCAGCTGATACTGCTTTCGAGACCTTGCTGAAGGAGGGTGTAATTGTACGACACCATCCCTCTGCGAGTGGACTGATCTTTGAATGGATTGCGCGAGGAATTATCGAAATCAAAGGCTGGGGCTCCGTCAGGACCAATGGGAAGCACGCCCTTTGCCGAGCCAAGGAAACGAATGCCTCCCTTCGCACCCAACTGGCTCAGTGAGCTGGTCTCGTTCCTGACGCCGATGGCTTGGAAGAGCATCTGCGAGAGTAAGCGTGAGCATGAAAACAATAAGGCGTTTGGAGGAAACTCACGTTGGCCCTTCCAGAGTCGAGAACATCCAACATTTGGTTCTCCCCGAGACAAGTCGTGAACTGCGTATTCCCAAATCTCTAAAGCAGAGGTCAGACCATTGATACTTTGGGTGAGAGGATGTGGGCCGTACCCTCCAATCGCAGTTGTTCTGTACTCTATTCAATTCCAACCAGGTCAGACACGCTGGGTTATCTGACAAGAAATCCAGTTCTGATCCGCTGAGCTCTGCTGTCTTGTTGAACTCTCCGGGGGTGATAAGACCAGCAGTTCCCGACGGTATCAAAGCCAACCCTGCGAGGCACAACAGAAGCAGCAATAACACCGCGAATCGACGGGGTCCTCTCGCCAACTGGCCCCACTGTCCAATACCCCACACCAGGCTCACATGACGGAACGCGAGTAGCGCAGAGACCCCAAACACAGTGACGGTCTCGTCATTGGCATGGGCGATCTTCTCCTGACCAAACCTCACTACGACTTTACCCAAGAGGAAAGTCGCAAGGATACGATTGACGGTGCCCAACAGAGTGACCACGACCGCGACTTCGTGCGGATACTCATCATAGACGTCCGCCAGTCGACCCTGCATTTGGATACCATTGTTCGCCTTGACGATTCCAAAGAACACCCACGGCCAGCTGACCATGGTAAGGATGAGGAGGAGAAGGCCAACGTCCGCCAGGATGCGCTTTCCGCGAGGAACGCTTTCTTGGGGGTTAGCGACATCCTCGGCGGCTGAGTTGACGTCTATAGGTTTGCCGTCGTTTGTGTTGTTTCTGGAACTACCATCGTATGCAAGAGAGGGGACTGGAAGCGTTTGGGCACTAGTTTGAGTGTTCAGAGGAGGATGGCCATGCCCCTTCTCTTTTTCCGGGGGGGAGAGAGCGACAGAGGTCATCGTAGGTCCAGTGGTGCGTTGGTAGCAAGAGCCTAGGAAGAGTTGAGAACTCAGAACGTGAGGTTCGAGGGTTGCTTTGTATGTTTCGGCCGCTACCCTGTATTGGATACGCGCATGATCGTTCTCTTTAGAAGCGCTCCAAGTTGAACGCACGACCTGCACGGGCTAGCGTACGGAGGCTTCTATGGAGAGATTAATCATAGACGCATCTACTTAGAAGCCCCAGATGAAGTGGAAAGCCTAAGTTTACGTGTGAGTCGCTGCGATTGTGGTAAGTTATGGAAAGAAACATACTCGCACACCTCGTGTTTTAATGAGCGGAGCTTAGACGTCTGGAAATGGGCGCTAAGCTCTGAGTCTGAGTCTTGATAGGATATCCCGTTAGAGCCGCTCCATCCTCCTGGTCGATCCCAATCGACAACAGAGTTGGTTCGTGCATGGCGGCCTCTGAGAAGAACGAGGACTAGGATCTGACGGGCAGCCACTGTGAAGACAAATAGACACAAATAAAGATATTGGCGCCCGACTGTGACTAGTACGCAAGTTGATGGTTCTCGATACACACTCATACCACAGCACGAGCCCAGTTCTGGGGTCAGAATCCTGCAATTAATATGATGGAATACTCGCTTCCCCTTCCATACACTCTACTCCTTATCTGCCTCACGGTGCAAACACAATGGCACATGCTTGATAGAGCCACAAGTGGTGTCCTCGAGGCAGTGGAGTGACAACTCTCACCCTTCCTTTGCTGCGTCCATTCGGAAGCGAACCCCAAACTGAAATCAAAGAACGTTTCACTCCTTTCCATTGAGCGTGGAGTTTGCATTGCGCCCCAGTACCCAGCTTCCGGTGGGTTGGCTTCTTCCGTCTGTCGACACTGTGCACTCATTTCCGATGCATCAGTTGAGCTGAAACAGAGCGTCAAGATTAGGCGCCTCGCTCTATGTTTTGGGTTTGTGGGATTCGTGCGATTCCCAATCGAGTGACGAGTCTAAGAGCCCTGGCGCTTACGACTATTTCGATCACTTCGCCGATTCCCATCCTTGAAGGGACGTGAAACTTTACTGGCAAGAATTCGCTCCGTGACACCGAAGACATTTACCAGCCAAATGGAGAACTAATATTCTGTAACACTCTTAGCTCTTCTACCTGGCGTTCTATTTGCTCAGACTCCTTCAGGTAGCTGCTTTCGGTGGCAGTCCTTCAAGATACTTCCTTGCGTCAAGACATCTGTCAATGACTTTGCTGCCCCATCAATGGACTAACTGAAGAACCAGAGAGAAGCATACCCGAGGTCAACGGCATCGTACCATAGAGTTCTGTTACGACTTTTAGTGTATAAACACTCAGTCGTTGCTTCAAGTTGAAGTTTGAGATGGTTCTAAGTCCTTGACTTAGGTTTTGCAGCGCGGCGTCCGTGAGGCAAAGGTGTGTTTGATGTGGAACACGAGTTATTCCTGTGGAGCAAATGATAGCACAACGTGTGTGATGAAAGTAGGTTTGATATGAATGAGGTATGATTGAGAAGCTACGTTAAGAACAAGCTAAGGTACTACCAAACTTGTATCTAACTATATATATACTACTACATGTGTAGTACATGAGGTATTGAAACAGCTACCCCTGAAAGCAAGGCATACATGAGGTTCTGAAACGTGTAAGAGATACATGAGGTTCCCATGAGTTGAACACATGTTCAACTCATGTTGTAACTAAATAACTAATCATATGACTATCCTAATTGTCCATGTGACCATACATGTAACTAAAAGACTACATAAAACATAGGTAAATACTGAACTATTCATAATTGTTCATAACAAGTTCTGTCAAAAACCTGCAATCGATATCCATACCGCTTGTATGATGTCGTCTTCGATCTGCTGTGGATGAATCATCCCTTTACTAGCACCTGCACCGTACTACAGACCGTCACATCGGGACCTTGTGCAGGGACTATGAGAGGCGTATATAAATCACCCAAAACCGCCCTGTCATTCAGCAAGTGCCCCAGCTGACATCCAGCAAGAGCGAGATGGTCTTCTTCAATCTGCTCTTTCTTCTAGTTGCTCTTACTTTCCAGGGGGCGCTTGCTGCTGCATCCTCCTGGGATCTATCTCGCCGCAACAGTTCATCGCCATCTGGATTTGTCTCGGCTCAAAATGGATCTTTACATCTGGATGGAAGGTGAAGTCACCACACTTGATCTCGTCCAGCGCTTTGACTTATATACGCCTGTGACTCTGCAGCCTGTTCCGCTTCTATGGAACGAATGTCTACTGGGCTCATATGCTAACGGTGAAGTGCTCTGGAACGGCGAGACGACTAACTCTCTACAACACACACACACACACAACACCAACTCAATCGTTGAGCCGGGGCGAGATATGTAGCGTAGCGTAGGTAAACCTTTTATAGTCGCGCCGCACCAAAAGTACTGGTGCGAGGAATGGGG